>MNPL01003297.1:0-19578 GCA_002081605.1 Tropilaelaps mercedesae
TATATATATATATATATATATATATATATAGTCGTCTCTCTACGCTATCGAGTCTGGAATAAATTGCGCTCAAAACTTACCACAAGAGCCACCAAGGATTCCATCTTTTCCTGTATACGACAAGCGCCTTTCCCTTTTCGCTTTAATCTGACCAGAAACGCAAAATAACTCATTGTTCCTTACATTTGTGTGTCTGAAAGACGACAGCTGCGTCAGTGGTCTTTCTTGAATCTCCCATAGAAAGCCCAATCAGCTACTGTTATTTCTCGACAAGCTTTCGCAAACGGCGAGCCAGCAATTTTTCTTTCTGGGAAGTCACTGTCGCCTTAAAGAGCCTATAAAAACCCTTTTAACGAGACAACAGCCTCATCAAGCAGCAATCCACGCTGACCCCAGGCTCCCAGACCATTTCAATCGCGTCAGTGTTATTGCCGATCTGGCGCGCTCCAATCGGAGAAACGAAGCTGCGGTATGTAGTCTCAAGTCACTTCGATCACTTCGCTCCAGACAGAAAGAGAAAGTATGTGTGTTTCGGACGCTATTGTTATTGTCGACTATTGGCGACGCCTCGTCGCTCCAAATAAGCTTCTTCTAAGTGTCTCTCTGCTGTTTCTGCTACTGTAGCGTAGTTGACACATTTTCTGCGCTGATGATAACTGTATGAGCCGATCTGCAACAAGACAATGGTTGATGTTGCTTATACCGGCGAACGCTGGGCCTGGATAGAGCCCGTAACGAACTACAAAGCAAAAGCAAGGCAAGCTCGTCATGCCGAGCTTCGCGTAATTGACTTGATAGAGAGCGCGCGTGATTTCTTCTTAGACTGGCGCCCAAATATAACATCATTTCACGCTATTATAATATCACATAATTATGAAATGTCCAAGCTATTGCAAATTTTAGAATGTAAAAATAAAAATAAATCTATGTATATAGCTCCGTAGAATATTTTGTACGCTATAACCTCGTCAATAAAGAATATGTAAGAATATATAAGTAAAAAGAATATGACAAACACATTTTTTCAATGTCCATTGCGTACCTACATACTGTGTAATCATAATAGTCCGAATCGCCAAAATGAAATATGAAAAAATTGTTTCGTCTCGATTGGAGCTGCTTCGAACAATTATTTCTTGGACAATCTATTGATTAGCAGTTCTTTATTTATTATTTGTTAATTTACTTTCTTCAACTAACGCCAACTGGGCAGTTCCATTTCAGCAGACTTTGTCACATAATGGTATATTTACAATTTGTGCGGAGCTCACAATGCATATCAGCGGCCCCAAATTTTTTTCATGTCCTAATCCGATTCTAATGAGATTAACTGTATTTCTGATTAGACTGCCTCCTAAAAATTCCATTATTTTTTTTACCAGTTGAATGCGCTCAGCCTATGGCAGGCGAAGCATTCTTCAAGAATATTAAGCAAGTTGATATTCATGGCCGGCTCCCAACGCGGCAGTCGAATCCCGTTTTCACGCTCTCTATCAACAGCACAGCCTTCTTTCTTGAAGCAATAGCTATCATCTGCTCCCAATGCTTCTCGAACCGGCTTCTTATCCAAGTTTTTACTTGAGACTACACTATCCATAAAGCATCTGAAGCCAAGTTAGCTCTTGCTTCTTCGGAAAATCCAATACCGCACAACCTGTTCAATACAGTACAGCGCGTTCTTCTTTCTTGCCCGTTTACATATGTCCGTTTACAATTATCAGGTCACCTCACCACCTGTCGACCCAAGGAGTCGCGAAGACATTATAACTATTATTCACTATTGTACGCAAAGATATCTGTAGCATTCCTTCAACAATGATGTATCCCATACGAACAACTGTTTAGAATAAAAGGCCTTTTTGCCTATGATCTTCCCTTGAAGGATTTGCACTCGACAACAACAGAACCTATGAGGAATGCGGTCTATGCAGCACTGCCGTTGTCGTTGTTGTGTCACCCCTCACCGTAACCAAAGTTCGACCTGCGGTTGCTAAGCGGCTCGTCTAAATACTATACTGTTATACTGAACGATTTGAAAAAACTTAAAAAGATCGGACCGAGAATCTTACCGGAGGTTTTGGGCTAAATATAATATGTTAAGTTGTAGACAGGAAACTACAGCGGGGCTCTCCAGCCGGCAAGTCGCAGGTGCAGACGACACTATAACAATGCTGCTAAAAACAGATCAGCTAAGTTGCTATTTTGCTTGCTATCTTGTAGCAAACAAATTAGCAAGAAGATATTTTTTAACTAAGTCGAAATGAGAGAAAAAAAATAGCGAGCAAAAGGGACGTATTAAAGACGTATGTAATTCAGCTAAAAATTAGGAGAAACCCGTAAATATTATTGTCTAAGCTATAGTGAAATGAATAAAAAATATAATTATTACAAACGAAGACGAAACTGCAGTACATCAACGTGACCATCGTTTCATTATACAGATATAAAAGCTGTAGTCACTCATGTAGAATAGACCTACCATGCATAAAAGCTTACTTCCGAAAAAATTTAAAGACGCGTAACCTGCTTGAAGTTCTTATGCGACTCTAGTTGCTCATTGTACCTCGCCTTGCTTCCGCTTTGTTTTATTCACAAGGAATCAATCAAGTCACAGCGAAATGCTAACAATTTGAAATGGATACGCCAAAAAAACAACAGATTCCTATTCGTGTCTACGATATGTGTACTGGCGCGATTTGTGACATTTACTTCGTTGCGGGAGCTCTCTCCAGTTATTATACACTTGATTTTTTTAGCTTTCGAGCTCGGTGGCTTAGCGCATTCGCGTGCGCCTTGCATCCGGAGGAGATACTAAATGCACAGGCTAGATCTTCGCCGTTGCACATTTATATTTATGTAGCCCGCCTGACGAGGTAATGTGAAAGACTATACCGTGACTGTTCAGTGGTTGGTAATGCTCAGCTCCAAAAATATTTTTGTAGACCATTTTAGCTGCCAATTCATGTTAAGGAATTCGCGTGCACTTTATGTCACGCTATCTCCTTTAGGTCCAAATAACTAGATATATGTGGATTCGCAGTTTATGGTGCCGAAACTGAAAAAGTGTCAACGATCTTGCTAGGATGTAACAGAAAAGGTTCTAGCATGACCTTTGTAAAGCAATTTGCGCGATTTCACAAAATAACCGGGCGCACATTTTTGTCCTTGTTTGGGCGAGTAGACATATTCTACTCAAGCTATTTATACACTTAGCTCTTTATTTATAATTATATAATAATATATTTATAACGGAAATTCAAATAATAACCATAATAATAATACAGTTATAAAGAAACATATTCAGCCGTCTGAGTAAATTTACACTTATGGCTCACGTTGATAGTAATTATTTGATTTTTCAGAAATATGGTGCCTTTAGTGGTACCATAACATCGCTCTGCATGTTTATTCAACATAAGTAAGATACGATTATTCGCTGTAAATAGTTCAAAATATTCAGATTCTTATGTTTGGAATTTGTGGCATTCTAACCTACGACAAAACTTCGGTTTAAGTTGACCACCAGCTTAAGACCAGTTTAAGTTGACAGCTACACGTCATGAGATAAATTCATCAGATCAACAACTAGAAGTGATCTGTGGTTACGATTTGTCGGTCGAACTGCATATTATCAATGTGAGCTATTTTTTGTAAAACCAATTGGAGTACAAAATTGTGCGGTTTACCCCTTCCCTATATAGCAAATCCGCCTGATTTGCTTGCAGAACCCCAAGACCCTATGGCTATTCTTGCTACTGTAGTTTCTGTTTGGTTTTATCTGGTTTTGTTGTACACAACGACAGAAATTCGCTTCACGTCGATGTTTCCGTTAGTAGGCTGGACGATTGCTGGGCTTGCTTTTTTACACCAAAATTTGGTAGATATATTCGTATCAGAAAATAGCTATAACCGAAAACCTATTGCCTATGCTGAAATTGATCATAATTGTAATTACTTCAAGGTCTAGTAACTGATCAAATGACCAGCCCGCGGCCCACTAAATTAGAGGAAAAATTTGAGATCCCAAAGGCAAGAGCTCACAGAAGTAGACAAGCTTCAGTTGTTCCAATATCTCCATATATCCCTCCCTACTTACACGATTTCTTTGCCAATGCAGAGATGCGTCAATAGCGCATATTTGGGCGCACTGTTGGTCGTATTCTTTTCTGGTGTTCACATAGTTGGTCTCCTCTTCTGTGCATTTATCCACGTCTTCTTCACCCAAGCAAAATGCTTGCTTCAGACAGATGCGCCCTCAATTCGATTACAGCGTCCAAATTTAAAAAAAGCCACAACGCATCATTTGATATCTGCGATTTCATCTTCACCAGACCTGCCAGCTTCATCGACTCGAGCTTTCTCCTGCTACTTGTTGTTAGTCATTGTTATTATCGTCATTCATGTTCAGTTTCGACTTCTTGGATATCGGAAGCGAGACCAATGTCTGGGAGCAATGGTGGTATAAGCCAGGCCAGATATTTTTGGCTCCACGCAATTCGACGCTATTGGAAGGATTCATATCTTCTCGTGATGACATTACCATACGTGCCTGCGCAATAAGGTAGGCAAAGTCTCAAGAAAGTTTATTGTATGGGGGAACTGGCGCTAAGCGACGAGAGGGAACAAACAGAATTTCTCACTATCTGACGCCTCCACGACAAGCTAAAACGAAGGTGGCATCATTCAGCAGTACACACCATAATACACATTACAACCACAAAACCGTGTACGTACGCAGAGCTACCTTGCAACTCACAATTTGCAAAATCTTCTATTACGGCTGCTTGTGTGCATGCGTGTGTGTGTCTTCGCGTGCTTGAATGGCAACTGTCGCACACAACGAGCATTATATTCTTGTCATTCGTGCCGGAAAAGGTGATTTAGAAAACCCCGTTCATACAATATCCATAAAGTACAAGTCCTCATAATCGGAAAGAGGTGAAGTGGTGCATCATGCTGTGTTTTTTAATCAAACTGACAATGACTCAAAACCGGTACGGAATACATCCAGCAGGAGAAACTCGTGCTTCTATAGGTTAATTTCTTCTGTAATTTAAAATGTTTGCATTCCAACTTAATCTGGTTCACCCACTAAGTTCAATACAGTGTCATAAATAGTTACAATCGAAATATTTGACTCTATGAAACTGATGGCAGGCATCTCTGTGAGTCATATCACTGGGAGCACTCAGAAATTTTGAGGCCGTTTAACGAAATACTAACGCCTTCATAGCAATCGGTACTGGATTTCAATTTGTCGCAACTGGAAAACATCGAGTTGAATGTCGTCTGGATCCTACAAGACCTTCAAGCTGGTTTACTGTAAATAATAGTGCACTCGCTATCGTTTGAGCATAAATGAGAAAACATATTTCTAAGACCTTTAATGTAAGAGTCAACGCGGGAGTTCAGGAGAAACAGGTCTAGGTGCACGATTATATTTGGACCAACCGACATTGTTTTATAAATGTAGAAATCTGTAAAATGGAGCTACACGTTTTGAATTTTACTTATGAATATGAATACTTCAGGAAAGCTTTTTGACGTGCCGTAAAAATTGTGTTGTTGTTTAGACGAATTTTGCTTTTCTAATTATTTAATAGTCATTCGGAAAATAGAGGAACATTTCCGAAAAATGGCGTTTTCTAGATGTGTTACTAATTGTCGGCCATATCTAGTGACCAGATAAGGAGGCCTAGCCACGTTTTGCGCAACCACTTCCAAATGGAATAATCTTTTAAGCATGGTTATGACCATTTCATCAGTAACAGCATTGGCATACATTGTTGAGCATGCTAATCTCAGAGCATTTGCCAGTGCGCACGTTAGGTACGCGATGTGTGTTCGGTTCTCTGTTTTTGACTACTTCGCTGTTGCGCATTCCTCATTGCTTCGTCGCCTTCTGGAGGATCATTGAACTGAAACCAACATCATCGTCGATAACGACAACGGACGCGGTGATGCTGAAAAGATCGTCGTGTTGGCCAAGCAACGCACTGCAAGCCGAGGCAAAACAGGACCACGTGTGTCGCAACAGTGAATAGCAATGAAGCTCTTTCTGTTGGCCACTGAAATCAACCAGTCGCAGAAACCGAGTCAGTCAGGCCTGAAGCCCTTGCAGATCCTCCAAGACCAAGCCAGGACGTAGTCAGCTGAATATTCCAACGACGACGCTAAGTAGACTGAGAGTTATGCTGCGATGACATCGACTTCGTACGCGGTGAGCAAAAGTGTGTTGGCTACGCATCTGCTGTTGCTGCCGGTTCTGCTGTAGATAATCGTAAGCAGCTGAGGCGAATCCTTCCGTTGCGTTGAACTCGCAATAACGATTCTGGCGGGGACCAAAAGTGTGCAAGAGGCAAGGAGGCAATCGTAAATTATTTGTAGAATACCGTATCTGACGACCAATGTGGAGGCAATGTACAAGCCACCCAAGAATCGTTGAGACAAATTCAATAACTGGGTTCCAGCGTCTGATTCGTCGGATAAACAAACGGTACCTTCAATCCCGTTATCGGAAGGATGGAAGACGAAGCGATTTTTTATGGCTAACATGTAGGACACATTAGCGATTTGACAGTCTAAGCGGTCATCGTCACATTGATATCGACTCACTGGATTATTGCGTCTGTTTTCCAATTGTTGCCAGTTGGCCTCACAAGACGAGAACCATAATTTAATTTTATCACTGAGATAAATTAAAAAAGGAAATTTGCGAATTGCAACTTTAGCAAGTTATACTGCTTTTTTGTCTGGCAATATACATTTTTTTCACTCGACACCCTTACAAAGTGGCCTACCAGACCATTTGCTGGATCAAGCAAAAAAGCCTGTCTGTTGTACAAGTTATCAAAACTAACGTTTCTGCCATTCGATACTTGTGAAAATAAATGAAATCAGCCTTACCCAATCCTACTCCACGAAAACACATATAAAAAACAACTTTCTTCTCATCGCTGTAATCGACAATTAATTACCAAAGTCCGAGTAGAAGAAACCCGTGCTTTTTCGCTTCTTGCAGTGCCCGTGGAGTTTAAATTCGTGGCCATTCACCTTGACGTATCCGATGTTCGCTCTGGTGATGACCTACCAGAGAAGCTGGCATTACTTCTGGAAAAGTCATCTACCCTTATGACGATGGCCAGAGTGAAGGCGAACTCGTACATGAAAACCGAAAATACCATAGATATATATCAAGTGCGATGCAATCGCGAAAGGCTACATGAAAGGGTACAAAAGACCATCTACTGAAAAAAATAAGCTATTGGAACACATGGCCGGAAGAAGTGTGACTTGAAGTAGAAAAGAAAAAAGCGTAGAAAAACACTCGTGAATTGAAAGTACAAATTTCGTCGCCACTAAAGAGAATTTGAGCCAATGAGATAGACAAAAATACAGCGCAAATTAAGCAAACTTAAACGATAAGAATAGCAGTAACAATGGAACATATCGTGGAAAACGAAGATTGCTTTGTCGTTTCTCAAGAGTCGTGGCACATGTGACTTTCTGCAGAATTTTGACCGTACAGGAGCACGATCGAAATGAAACAATTAACGTGCCGACAACGACCGCGCAAAAAAATACACGAGCCCTATTCCAACAAACATTGTGCGGGTGACTAACAATCGGCTGCATAGAACACATAACATACCAAAATAATGCATACCAAAAGGTGTATTACTGCAAGAGCACTAAACGTGCTTCGCAATGTCGACACAGATCCATACGTGGCAGAAGACATGTACACGACATATATTGAAGACAGAGATAGCTCCAGTGCAATAGAACGACCGGTGGTTCAAAAATATTCCTGTGGAGTTTCTCCTTAATGATTATGCTTCTGTTCATACGTATAGACATCTGCATATATGAATGTATAATGGGATGGGACAAGTAATGCGCAAAATAATCATAACAAGTAGGCTTGGAGACAATCAAGTGTTACAGCAAACTGAGAAACATGGAGACGCCAGCTGGTTCGTTGCCCTACCATTTTCAGCGGCTTTCCATCAAAAGGACGCGGATCAACCGAGCGACCGCAGCAGAAACAACAGCCATGCACGAACAAAACAGGATCAAACAAAACAAGCAGGCTGCAGTTACCGATGAAACTGCAGCAAGAGATAGCATATATTCAGTTTTACCGCACACGGAAAATGGCACTTGTCGTATGCGCACGCAATCTTTCTTACACGGACAAAGAGTATATTTCCGCTAGTGGTTGACGGTTTTGAAGGCGAGCTAAAAATGGCCCAGTCGCACCAAATATGATACTCGGAGCAAATCAAGAAGAACGAAAACTTTTTCAGCTTTGAGTATGCGCTTTGTCTTGTGTTTATTCTACCCGTGTATATGATTCTATGTATCGACAAAACTTTGGGACGGGAAGCGCATCATCAAATGTCTTAGCAAGCATACATTAGTTCTGTGCACGTCTAAAATATATGTCAGTACTGACTAGCAAACACATGAAGCCGAAACGTAACCTAGCATCTTGTGACATTGTCGGCCTCTCCGTTTTAGTTAACAGCTTATTCATTAACTTGTGGGTGATCATCTAAATACTTTGTCATTTGTGCCAGTCGTTTTCGTTTCGTAAAGATTTGTTTTCGAAAGGCTTCCGTAAGGTCGAATATGTCTCTATATATATAAATACTGTGAAAAGCAGCCATCCAGACATTACAAGTAAAAGCTAACTTCAGCCACCGTGGGACTGTATGTGTCATTTCGGATGGATATATGAATAAATTAAAATGATCAAAAAAAAGGAAAATAAAAAGGCTAAAATAAAAATGCTTCGCGCGCGTAAAATCTCACACGCGTGACATATTGAGAGAATAGTAACATCACTACGAAGGCAGAAATTTTTTAAACATACGTTACTCGTTGTTACTTCTTCAATTCTGTCTATTTCTCTTTTAATTGCGGATCCACTTGATAGTAGTGGGAGCTGATGGTTAGAAACAGATTAATAATATAAATTGATTTCTAGCTTTGAAATCAATTTCCAAATCGCAGAACTTTTAAGTACAGCTATTTTCCTAAACTGTTTCACATCTTTTTGTCGATGCACATCAGTTTAGCTCATCGATATTACGATGCTGCTCAACGGTATCGCCAATAACAGTTAACTGTTGTTGCTCGTTGAAAAGAAGAAAGAACAATATTTGCATTGCGGTAGCATAGTATTATTTATGATAGAGCCACCAAGATAATTAACAGCTCTCTTTTTAAACCTGGACGACAATATTAGCTATTAATGTAATAAGAAAAATGCTGCTAGTTTTGTAGTCCCGGTTTGAGAGAAGAATTAGTTCACAAACCTTACATTTTTACGAGCTAACCTTCTATTTTGCTGGCAGTCTGTATAAATGAGCTTCGTCCCACGAAAATTATCAAAACAAAACCGATTTGGCCATGCGATCACAGTATCTCTACGCCACATCATATTATCATCAGCGTTATCATTAACGTAGAGACCGTTACCAACAGAGTATGACCATCATCATTATAGAATCTAATGTGTTGCAGACTTTGCTGGTGTAGCTGCTGATAATGATTATAGCATCATTCAGACGGTATCGTATTAGCGGGGTGATATCCCTGCGAGTGGTAATTGTAGTCAACTTCACCGTCAGCAACGCTTAAAAGCAAATCTGGACAGCAAATTATAAGCAAAGCGCAACATGCAACGCCTAAAATAAAAATAAAATTCGGGTACCATTTTGCACCAATGAATAGTTCTTAGTGGGCAGGGTCCTAAGGTGTAAGCTATCGCGTATCACCTATTTCTTTTTTGTGAAGTTAGCAAAACCGGTATGACTGGAAAACTACATATTTATTTTGTCTGTCTGTCTGGTAAATAGAAGTTCAACTAATGTTCCGACCAACACAAGTCACGATATTTAACAATACGCAATAACGGTTTGACAAAGGTTAAATGAACAAAAGTGTAACCATGTTTCGTCTACGACATTTGCCTTTTTCCTCAATTATTTTAAGTGAATCCAGCGCTGGAAGTTACTGCCAAATGCAGGCTCAAGAATTAAATTTTATCATACTTTATTTTGCTACTATTGATAAAATATATTATATTATAGTTTATTCTGCTACTACTAAGCAAATACATTGTAACGAACTGAAACATCACTACAATTGCGGAATCCAACTCTTGCAAAAAATGTTCAAGGCCAGATGTATTTATGAACAATCAACTGGGTAAATAAATATTGAGAAGACGTAGAGAAGACGTGGTGCAACGTACCAGCCGCATCAAAATTTTTTTTCTATAAACAGCAGAACTAACAGCTCTCAATCACCAAAAATATTGCGTCGATCATGTGTTATGTCAACCAAGATAGTAACAAGACTGCTACAAACGATTCGCAATATTTTCTTAAAGGAACGAAAGCTGTTTAAGTTTGAGGAAACTGTTCGGTATTGTCGAACAAAAAAAAGCACCCTTCTTCACAACTAGCCCGTCGAATTGTCTGCCACGTTTTGTACACTGGTTTACCTGTGGTTTCTAAATGACGTTGAAGATGTGTTTTCAGCGCGAGTTATTATCAGACGCCACCCGTAAAAGTGACACATACGGTCTATAAATGACCATAAAGAATTGTACGTATTTTATATACGTATTTTTAATATGAATGCGTAGAGCAATATTAAGTATAATGCATGATCCGCGCACTGAAGTGGTTGTATTTACTAACTGAATACATTCTTCAGCACAGTACGTACTAATACAGTTAGGCAAATTCGTGAACACACTTATTTATGTTAGAGCATCTATTGAACTCCGTTTATAACCGACTAAATTGATCAGCAATTACATATCGCATATGTATACAATAGGTTAATAATTATTCTGCCAAAAAATAAGGTGAGTTGCACCTGCTGACGAAAAAGCGTATGTCTGAGGAGATTTGTGCCGCTTTACCAGGAATTGGCACAATAAAATCCAATGAAATTATGCAGTGTTTTTAAAAATTGCCATTTGTTTGCATTTCAAGTACCGAATATTCGTTTTAGCAATTTACCATAGACCTCGCCATCAGCACAAAGGGATACGGGCTTTGTCAATAACAGGTAGTATCTTTTTAACAGTCTTCTCAGAGACCATGCTCCAGTAAGTTTGCAGAGTGCTGTTGCTCTGATTTCATAAATATACTCCAGTCTCGACGTAACGAGGTGCATGTCTTCTTAAAGGTTAGCTTAAAATTATTTACTTTTTCCAGCTATATTTGCCTGTGTGTTTGTAACTATAAGTGAACTGTAAACGGATTCATTGATCGTTTTGGGCAATCGATTACAGGTGCTTGCCACTATAGCGTCTGACATTACAAGTAGAATTTCGTTGCGTCGTTAGCATATACTAACAACAACTTTCCCACCGGTTCTCTGAAAGGCTTAAAACGATATGGTGAACCTCTAAGTCGTCGTTGTCGCAACAGCACACGCAGCACTCGCCACAGGCGCATTGCTGCAAAAGCAACGGCAGAGGCAGCTGGTCGCCGAGGGACGACTGAAGATAAACGAATGGACAGCCCGTGGGACGAATGTATTGTCGTTCGAAATGCTGTTTCTAACTGAAGTTGAAATTGTGCCTTCAAAACGTTAAAGTAAAAAAGGGAGGGAGAGAGCGATAGGGAAGAAGAGTAGGCATCCATAGATATTAAGTTTTGTGAGCTGGATACAGCAGATACAATTTTAGATTTAGTAAGTTGTTAGGTACAGTAAATACCCAATACAAGGCAGAGGAACAATGTATTGTTTTACGCGATCTCGAATGTCTATAATTGAGCGTGCTAATAGTAACGCGAGCAACTGCGTTAATTCTTCAAACTTGGTTATAAAATTCACCCGCAGTAACCTTGTCTTTCATTGACATCTCCAAATAACTACTATTAAAACGTAGTTGCAACTCTATTAAAAAGAAATGGGCGCACCTGAATTATTTGAGTATGTTATGTATAGCTACACTGGTAGTTATATAAGCTTATAATTTTAAGCTTACGTATACATGTTATGAAACGCCAGCATTTTAGTTGTGATCAATAAGGGCTTCAAAGCATGAGAGAGAAAAGGAAGGTGATGCTGATCCATCCTATTAGATATTATTTTATTGTTCTTCTGACGGTAAATCCGCGTACACATTAGAGATTTGCATACCTCTAGCTTGAGGCAAATTCACCTATTTAATATTACTCTAATACCTTATGTTGTTGTAACTGTAGGATCTCTAATTGTGGAGGGGAGCGTCCTCTACAAGAAAATATAAAACGCATCGCACAACTTCTGATTTTTATCCCTGTATATATTTTTTTTCTTTTGCCTGGTATGTACACCGTCTACAAGTTATAATGCGGGGTTAGAAGAGATAACTTTTTCAAATAAAAGGGACTGCAAATTATTCATTGTCCAAGATCTTGTTTTGCATTTCTAGCTACTCATGTTTTGAGTACCTTAAAAAATAACTAAGCGCACAATGTCCAGAAAATCTTGTAAAGATGTGTAGTTACAATGCATTGTTTATTTGTTACAATTTAGAACGGTGTTTAGCTTGACACTTGTGTCATTGCTATATTGATTGTGATATCTAAACATCTTTAGGTCTGATCATCAGCCAACATTTAACGTCCACGGTACCGCTTTTGGCATTAGTTCGTAAGACGGACCCCCATAAATGTAAATATGCAACGGCGGGGATCAAATCCGTGCACGTGTCTCCTCAGGTTGCAAGGCGCACGCTAATACACCAAGCCACCGAGCTCGATTGTGATATCTGAAAGAGTGAAATGGGAAGGGTAGGTATAAAAAACAAGTCTTTATGATTACTATAATGTCAAACCAAAAATCGACATAAAGTCTACGGAAAAAACCAATAATAATATTATGCTATACACTAGTGAAGGCAGTATTTCACAATATATTCTTTGGTTCTGGATATGCGGAATATTATGTACTCGACAACCCAAAACAATTGAAAGTATCGGTTCACTTGTAACAGAGAGCAACATATCCATATTTCGGCACACGTTCTGTCCCTTGACACTTTCCAGTGAATGATGGTATATGACAAAAAATTTCTTGGTGAAAAATTCAGTGTTGAAATAGTGAGAATTTTAAAAGTATGATCAAGTAAAACAGCATGTAAGAATTCAAATTGCCTGGGATTTTCGGACATTAATTACACATTGGGATATTCAAAGCACAGTATGCTAAAAATGGCGTAAGGTGCTTGAAAAAACGATGATTTTCGTCTATGTTTTTATTTGTAAAGGTCAACATTTTCTTCGACTTGCCATGACATTATGTTGTAGAAAGGAGCTTTCTCTACAACAGAATACACTGCATCACAAATTTTATCTTTGCAGGAGTGTCAAAGTATTAACGTTGGCGACTTTCATCATAGAATTGAAATGGTGAAATCGTTACCGCAATATTACCAGTGATCTGATAGCATTCAAAAATCACCTCTGGAGAATTTACAAAATCTGCTTTTGGGAGGGCAAGTTTGCAATGTATACCTGCCCAACGTAAACAACTGAAATAATTCCGTCACTCTGTTTGTCTAATGAACGTGAAACGTAGACCTTTGTGCAGAGTAATAGTATCTGGAATAGTTCTTGACATCGTTAAATTCTTAATATCATATTTATGTAAAATATACAACATTAACAAAGTATAATAGGCGAAAAAGGTTGTTCGACAGAAACCTCTGGACTTTTTTAAAGAAATTTTGGTATTTGGAAACATATATAGATTTTTGTACGCGATTAAAAAAATGTCTGCATGTATTTATACATAATCGTGACTCTTCGTGGTCATCCGTTTTCTCAAAGAGGGAATGGGGCCTCTTTGGATGGGGCAGCGGCACACCAACGCGCTGGGCGTACCTCCCGCCACAGTTCATTCCACCAAACTTGGCTGCAGAAGTAGGTTGCTCACCTGTCGCTGAGGGCATCAGGCTTCTTGGCCTGTGCGCGTCTCCTACGAAGGCACAGCGTCCCTCGCACTTTCTTCCTCTTCCCAGGTCGTGTTCAAATCCTCACAGCACTTCACTCATTGTAGATAAAGTAAAATCGTATATCCGTCAATATGGTCCTACGTAAAATCAGTTCTGTCGGTTTATATCCTCCAAGGCACACCACAAAACTCCGCTTGTTTTTGGATTGTCTTCTGCTTTTTGATGATGCAATCACAAACCAAGGGCAATCACAAAAAATTCAAAGATGTGTTGTAAGGTCTCAACGTTACGAGAAAGCACAGCTCATACACAAAACATGATATTGCTCTAACGCCGATGTTAATTCACCGAAATCCCGAACACCGGTTCGCGTTGGATGGGAATTTTCGAGGGTGTCCCAAGCAGTTCTTCTCTACGCGCCAGTGTACTACAAATCATTGAGCTGTATAAATAGTGACTGCTAATCTCCGTGAGAATTTACGTGGAATCCTTGCTCAAATCGCGTAATTCGCCGTGTTCACCGAAAGCTCTAAAACCGTTGTCGTCCTCCTACAAATCCACAAGCGCACACTACACACTCTAAATTTACTTGGGCGCCGCTGTCTCCTTTTCGGATATACGTACACGCAGTTTCAACAGACAAATGTCGGAGATTAATAATGGTAGTCACACTTCACAACGTTGTTCCTCGCAATCGTGCCTAGAAGCTTGCTGAGCTAAGCATGAGACGCACAGGGAGTTGAAACGTATGCATGCTGACACTCAGGACTAATACTTGTCTGACTCTTCACAAGACCTAGACCCACACTAAAATATCAACGTTGCGTGAGCTCCGCGTTACGATCTCGGTACAACGAGACTGAACGATAAGATCAATGTTGAGCCTGAATTAGCAAGGAGACTAGGTAGCCCGCTAGTATAATTCCATTAAGACCACTTAAAGACATCACCCCGACTTTACGGCCAATAGCGTTACACCAGTTACAGACAGAGCAGCGGCCACAACGTGAGCTGATCCGGCCAACTGAACCGCGTTCACCGCAACAGGTTGAATGTGGAAAGGGCTTGGTGCTGAGCGCCACCTGGTGACGAGCTGAGAAAGTATCATGGCGGAATCAAAGTCAAATTCAGAGCGAAGAAGCCTCATAGAAGCTAAAAACACTTAACGGAGCTCCGGAGCAAGCAAATTCAAAACACGCTGAAGTAATATTTATTCCATGGTGAGAACAATATGGTTTACCGAATGAGAATGATAATAGATAAACTCAATAAGACCATTTTGGTGATTGGCAGCTAAATTTTGGAAACGATTTTCAGTTGCAGAAAAAAATGTCGACGAAGGTCATGCTGCAGAGACGTGACAAAGAATGGATCTTGCAGTGTCTATTAACTTTCGTCACTGGTTAGCCCAATAACACGGTCGACCCTGGTAGCTGGGTGCATGCGCGTGCGTCTTGCGCCCGAAGGAGGCACCTAGGTGCACAGGTTCGACATTTATATTTATGGCTTTGTTGGACGCTGCAAAGCGAAAATACTACTGTGGACGTTAAATGTGAGCTGATGGTTAGCCCTTAAAATACCCAGTTACATAAAGAGCCCTCAGTTATAATAAGCTGCTACCCAAGAATTTACGTTAGTGGTAACGCGTAGTAAGGCGTAACTTTAAATAAATATAAAGATCGCTGTCTCTCTCGTGTGAAACATGAGAGCAGCAATACGCGGCATTCTTATAAATATATCACAGAAATATATATCTGGAAACTATTGTGAATTATTGAACAATTATTGGTGAATCAATCAGCTACAGCTCGAGTTCTGTAATCAGCATAGTTCATTCGACTTCAGTGTAACAGTGCTTTTATGGCTGTATATTGTAGCAGCAACTAGCCAGTTTACCGACTCCTGTCATTTCTTCCCAATCTATTACGACAATATGTAATACCTTGACTTGGGCATTATGACTTACCAGTTAATTCTAGCAGTAATTAGAATTGATGAAAATAAGTATTTTATTCCAGATCAGTGTACGGATATAGTTTCAACAACACATCAATACAACCATATTAGCGCTTACACGATACTCGATGAAAAGTTTCTACTTTACACTTAACAAATTCTTTACAGTGTCCGCTATCAATAACATAATAACACCATTTAAACACGGCTGGCATAAACAAGCTCCTTGACCTCGTCTTTAAATGTAGGTTTATACGACTGAGATCATTGAGAAACGCATTCATTGGTGCCACCGTTGCGGGCTATTGTTTGTTCGCTCAATCAAACAAGTAAAGCAAACGACAGAGACCGGTGGAATGAGCTCCCCTCCAGTCTACTTCAGCCTTTTGAGACGCGATGCAACAACGCCCTTTTTGTCACTCTCCGTCTTCCCCTCTCGCTATCGCCCGGCCTACCCGCTCTTTCTCTCTCTCTCTCTCTCTCTCTTCTCTCTCGACACTTTAAAAGTCGTCTCAGAAACCCACGAAAAACCTGTATCGTAATATCTATATAGTCAGCTAAATATTTCTAGAACCTATGAACCAGCGCTACTCAATTGCCGTTACATGGCAGTATTTCGACTGATCTCCATGGAAACAGAGAAGAGTAGTCGACACAAATGGAGACAAGAATACGACGATTACAGACAATAAATGCCGCTAGCCTTGTAACAGCTATCGTCGTTGAGCAACCGCACGAGAGTGTCACATCGAGACTCCGAGGTCGAGCAGATCGTTTTCGACCGTTTTCTCTGAGGCCGTTTTCTGCTCACTTATTTTTAATTAAGTTGGCCCTCCTTTTTCGGTTCATTCAAATGTTGGTTGCTGGTCAGCCCTAAAAAAAAGTGCGTGTGGGCATGATTACCGGTAAAAGAACCTGAGCTATTTATATGCGTTAGTATACGTTTTTCCGCTGCGTAGACAAAATATGTGTTTCAATTAATTTTTGATTGCCTGTGGCTGTTTGTTATTTAGTACACAATGATTAAGTGAGACCACGCTCGTTCATCCAAACAAGTTTTTTAGATGGAAAAGAAGCCGATTTAAATTGGTGGATGTAAAGACATTTCTTGCCGATAAGCAATAGTTGTTTAAATATATACTTATTATGTCGGATGATTGACAGGTCAAACGTTCACTTCACTGGTCATCGGTTGTGTTTGTTATGTTCACGATAAGCGTACTTTATAGTATTTTCACAATGCTTTTGCGGTATCGGTAAACAAACGCCTCGATGCACTGCTGCTGTAAATAAAACCAATAGCTCATCAGTTTGACCAGGCAAACAGGGGACAACGAAGTGATTTGAGCTAGAGGCAGTTCTGTATGTTTGCCTATTCCCTTAGCGTTATAGCCGAATTTTTTATTAGCGGTGTGGTAAAGCTTGACAAAACTTTATTCAAAAAAGGTAAAATCAAAAGGAATATTCATCGAGTGAATTATCTAGCATTGCACTGCTATGCCTACAATGATACACTTGGAAAATGTTGAAGACGTACCATGTAGCTCGTATTTTTGAGTTAAAATATGAGACAATGTCTAATTTTAACTCCCGGTTGGAGATTAGTCGTTATAAATTATATTTATTGCATGACCTAAAATCTTTTTTGCGTCCGAAGGCACTCCCGAAACAGTTAATATGATACCATACTTCTTGACCACCCATAGTAAACGCATATTCCTGCCTGAGCAGTGGCCGTACTACCACTTCCCCTCGATTGTTTTCAAATATTTTTTATCTGAGCAGGAATTTGTATACGTAGTGTACACAGTAGAAAATATTGGCATTAATCATTAAGAAATTTTCCAGAGCGAAAGCTGCGAAATATTTTATTATGATCATAAAACAATGATCGATTTTGTAATCCCCAATAATGAATTACTACATCATCAAACCAAACAGATAAGAACAGAATACTAAGAGCAGGCAAACCAGTGAGAAAATTGGAAAGAACTTGTATCTTGGTTGACTTTCAAGTTCAGGCGTTGTCTGTTTCGAAACTGAGTTACTTGTCAGTTACGAAGAAAACTTGCCTTTTGTGATGAATTTTGAATCATTGGCCGATTAGGAACATACGTCAGCCGTAGAAAAAGCGAAATTCGTAGATGCCACATGCTTAAAAGGAGAAAAATGTGCGGCCTCAGTGAATTCCTTCCTAAGTTATTCCTACACCGCTTATTTTGTAAACAGAACCCATTTTAGCGTAAATGCAACACTGGATACACAGTCCGAAGGACTTCAATGAACAGCAGCATTGACGAAATTTTCCCGCAAAATGCAGCTAAGGACATCCTGTCATGTTTCACGTTAATTCTATTGTAACAATCAGATGTTGATTTTCATTTCATTCCATAGTCTACCGCATATCCTGTAACAGCTACTATTAACCTCTGTTTTTTCTCATTTGTCTACTTGAAATCCTGAATGTTTTTTCATAGTGGTTTTCTTACTCTGTCAATGTGAATAATTAAATCGTTATGTTTCTTCTAAAATTTTCGTTTAGAAGATTTGGAGAATTTGAAAAATGATCTGCGTTTTACTATAAAGCGTAGCATTTATTTTAAGCTTTTTCACGCGATTTAGTTTAATTATTAGTTGGATAAGTATAAGCATGGTTACTAAAATAAAAACACATGTTATGCAAAACTAATAGTAACATTCGATATATCTTTAAAATTTTCAAGTCACCTTAATTCATCAATTCTAAGGCTGCTAAAAATACTGCTAGCTCATCTGCCCCATAGCTAAATTCATTGGCCGAATTGAAACCGCTCATAAGCTAAGATCTGTATTTGATGTTTTAACCTACAAATAGCTGAAGATTTGTGAAATGATTTGGCTTTTGTAAATGAGATGCAGTGCAGTATACTTACCGAGAAATAGAAAAATATTATGTTACGTACTCTATATGTCCGCTGCACTACCTTTCAGGTTTCTATGTTTTATGGTGCGACACGTCAGTGCCGACAGTTTTGTCCGCGGCGCTTAATTTCAGAGCATTGAGCAGTCTGATAGACCAGTCTAGCATCTAACCTGCCGGTTAACCAAGCAAAGCCTCTCACTCATTTGCCAATGCACAACTGTCGTCAGATCCGTTGACATTAGTAGTTTCAGCCATGCTGCTTCCAATACTAATACTGAAATACCAATTATCACAGAACCTTCCAGCATTTGTGCAAGTGCATGAGCTTCTCTAACAGCATATTGTGATAACTTAAATGAATGTGGAACTTCGAGGTTAGATAATCGCACCCTAGGTGATCTTCCAACCTTCGCCGGGTTTCTTGTCTAAAAATGATGGTCTCAATATGTTTGCTGTTTGGAATATGGAATAGAATTACGGTAATTATCAAACTACCAAATAGCTCACTTAGCTGCTTCAAGCATGCTTTAAAACAATACCTTTCGAGTGAATCTTCTTACTATTGTGAATTTTCTATACTACTTACCACCGGTGAGATATTTTTTCAATAATATTTCAAAAATAAAGTCGAAAAACTTTTTAGACACAATCTACTTACTGCAGTTTTATGCAAAAAAGGAAAGCATGCTTTTTTGGGATATATATATATATATATATATATATATATATATATACATATATATATATA
>MNPL01003298.1:0-18696 GCA_002081605.1 Tropilaelaps mercedesae
TATATATATATATATATATATAGGCTAAAAATAACAACTTGGTTTAAACATTGTAACATTATATCTATATCTATCTCGGTAATTTCGCTTAAAAGCAGAAAAGTGAATATATCCCAGTGACTATGCGGCCGAATGTGTCTCTATGCTACGGTTCGTGTGTGTGTGTGAGTGTGTGTGTGTGTGTGACAGGGCCGTGGGAAAAATGCCAAATAGGAGCAGCGTACGAGACTGTCAGAGGTCGGAGTGGGTGGAGAGATGAATGAAATCAGCACAACCATTTCGAAAGCTAAAATTTTGGCCCCTCCTATCCCGGATGCGTCAGAGAAACGAGCACCCCTGAACGGCTCCACGCTCGTATCAACGGCCCAGTTATGCCTGTATTGCACCAGGATCATTGTATCTGAACGGTACCAAGAGCCACCGCGACGCCACCATACCTAAACAGTCGCCGCGTGTGTGTCGTCAGTTGTCAATTTTCTACTCGTGACGAAATCACGTTCTCTGAATATATTGAATATAGCGTTCGTGGCAGGGGACTGCGCACTTTTCCCAAATAAAAGAACAAAATTCAGATCCCGACTACACTGACACCGTTGGTCGCTACAGCTTCCGATGTCAGATGCTCAGTGATAGCTGCTAGTGAAAGTTGTAAGAAGTTGTAAGAAGTAAGTAGGCTAAGTAAGAAGGCTAGTCAAGTTCCAATAGCACCTTGGTAAGACGTCCACGTAAACCTGAATGAATTGTCCGAGGACTAGGACAATATGAAAGGCTGCTGAGTACACCCAGTACTTCACTGTCGTACAGCTTCATTGTCCGTCATTACGCAAACAACGGCAGGCCACTGGGACGAATGCTAAACGGAATAAACGAACGTGATGGCGAACGCGTTGTGGTACTTCTCTGTGGTACTTTTGTCATGGTCGGTCTCTGTACTGAACGACATGAATCGATTCATGTCCGATGTCCGCGTCCATGCATAAGTGCGCAGTCAGACGAAAAGTTGCTGACGACCTGTTAGTAGTTTTGCATCTCGTTCGCGAAGTTATCGGGGCGTCAAGGTGTCACCGGCGGCCGCGATCGGTGGGTCATGGCGGATGACCATTGAAGTCGCACGGACCTACCTGCCATGTGTGAGCCACCCGGCCAGAGACAGCGACTGAAATCCGGAGCGCCTGACTGAATCTGATCGACCTCCATGTTCAAGGATACCCGCCTGAATCGGACACTTGTTTGGTGCGTCGACCACCTCGAGTCCGACCCGTTCGGGACTGGACGCGACCCCATTACCATCGTCGCATGCACGTACTCTCCACTCAGATCGAATGTGACGCCTTCATGAAGCTTTACGACAACGTTAAAAGAGCGCGGGGCGCGAAGTTTCGCTGGGCTTCGTGGCAGGTTTTGCGCTCCGGATTCGATAGCGATTCCCGACTCTTCCTGGTGAGCGATACGGGAGGGCGCGACCAGCCGACCTTGTCCGTCGCACGCCGAACCACCGCACCGGCAGCTGAATGAGTAACCGGCGCCTCTTTTTGGGAGGAAGGGGGGAAGATGAAATTCAGACAGCACGAATTTATACGCTTGACACCGACAAACAGTCTGAAGCTATTTAGCCAACTGCTATGGTTGACTGTGTCTGCCTTCGCCGAGACTTCAACAGTTTCGACGATTTGAACCGATTCGTCGATGAGGCGCCATTCGAGTTGCGGGATCTGAACACTGTCGGACGTGGGTTGAATCAACGCCACAGGAAAGGTTATTGAATCTGTGAATGGAGTTGTTCACATCGTGGGGATTTCAAGGAAACATTTCAATGATGTATCACGAGCTACCGATCGGAGAGGGAAAAACGAAATGCGCCAAGAAACATTTACCTCATCATCATCAAAGGCAATAGCTACGAGCGCTATTGGGTGCCCAGGAAAGTGCTATAATCAAATTAAAAAAGGAACGAACTTCGACTAAGGTCGGTATCTCCAGTCAGAAGTGACGGACTTCCGTCATGGTATTTGAATATGGCGCCCCGCTTGAGTTAGTTCAGTACCCGCCCACAGGTGGCGCTACGGTGAGCGTTTTCTGCTTAGGCGCTTTCCTTCGATAATGAGCTATATATGTGGAACGGAATCGAGACGTGAAGCAGGCCAACCTCTTCTACACGTGTTGAGCCAGAGGCCTGATAGACCTACGGCGTGATGCAGGTGCATCTGAGTAATTCCGCAGTCGAGCCAACTATATCAAAACTATTACGACAACATCGGCTTGTGTTGAATCACCTGAAATAATATACAACTACATGCACTACATGAAAATTCATTAATGCAGATTTTCTAGTGTATGTTATACACACCTGCATATACAATCCGCTATGTGCGACTCAGAAAGGGTACGCCTCTGAAGAAAAAACATTGTCTAAAAAAAAATCGAAAAAAGAAAATCAATGTAAAATGGTCAACCTGTTCGCGTACCTACTAGAGGTCAAGCCGAAGTGATGGCCCGTACTTCGCCTCATGCCACGATGAAGACTTCGTTTTTCGATGCTGTCGACCTTCTTTTTTTATTTTTCTTTAAAGCTGACCATCAGCCAACATTTAACGTCCACGGTAGCAGTTTTTGGATTACTTTGTAAGACGGACCCCATATAAATGTAAATATGCACCGGCGGGGATCGAACCCGTGCACCTACGTGTCAGTCGCAAGGTGCAAACGATGCTGTCGACCTGAGGTTTATTAACCGTTCTCCACTAGGGGCAGTGTTAACGATAAGTGTCCGATTTGTTGTCCGCACCTGTTGCTCTAATTAGCTGAGGAACGTCACCTTCGAACGGGAACTCAGAAAAGCAAAATTCTGCGCGTATTCTATACGCTACGGTCAATGCACACCTCCTCGACGGAAGAGAGAGTTGTCAAGGATCAAATATGCCGCTGGCCGTGCGCTTTAGGAGCAATAATTCTCATAGCGACACTTCATAGTTGACGGAAACTCAGGCCTGTAGCACTGCTAATGAACGAAATCCGCGCCGAACGGGTGAAGATCGGTGGGGCGAAGGTTTTTTATTGGCGTGGGCGGGCACTTCACGCCCGGTGGTGGTCGATGACGCGCCTAAGCGTTTCGCGCCTGTTGCAATACAATAAAAGCAAATAATCAGCAGCCCTATGACAACTTTCAGTGATCCCACGACACAGATCAGACGTCAACTTCGCCGTCGTCGAAACGCAATCTTCGTTCCGATTTGCAAATTGTTCGCTGCATTTTTCCCGAGCGAGCTTGAGAGAGTCTCCTTTCGAATTCCTCGCCTTCACGTGACATGTTCAGGCCGAATTTCCCGATACAATTTCCTGCGAAAGTACCACGAACTATATAGACGAGTCTTGTCGCTAGTTTATTACGTGGTCTATGGAAAGACATCCATCATCATAGTCCGACGCCCCCGACCGTAGATACCAACAGCGGACGATCGCACTCAAACGGTTCGAAGTACTTCGACGCGCAGCCGCCCTCGCCGAAGTCCGACACCCCCGCAAAGTTCACCGCTGACGACGATCTTCGACGCAAGCGGCGACCGTCTCGAATCGTTTCCAACATTTGTCCTGATTCGGTCATTTGCCGCCGCCGCCGCCGCCGCCCTCCCCGCTATTCCGCCTATCGGATGACGCCGGTCGCTATTCCCGCTGGCCATGATCTTCTGCCGGCCGCGGGCCTTGTTTCGAATTGGTGGGAATCTCTTCTCTAGCGTCGTTGTCGCCGTTGGCTGTTGTTGTGACGCTTCGTCGTCGACGCTGATTGGCCATGGTCGGCGTCCGCTGGCACTGACCACTTCTGCGGCTGCTGCTGCTGACGGTAACTAGCCGCTGCTGCGACGAGAACATCGGCCGCTTCTGCTTCTGCCGCTGTGACATGTATCTCGGGAATAAGTCACCACGGTTACGTCGGCATCGACGTGGCGGGCGGCTTCGGGCTGCTGTGCCGCCACTTCGTGTCGAACAGCAGAAAACGAGACAACAAACGGGCACAGCGCAGTAGAAGCTGTCTTTGCGTGGCGCAGCGCCATCGGCAATCAGCCGTTCATCAGTCGTTTGGCGATGCTCACTTGTTCGCATTCCGATTTCTGTTCTTCTTCTCTTCCCCTCTCCCTCTACCCATCCCTATCGCTCTGTTTCGACGTGTGTCTCTGTCTATCTCTCACCATGCGATTCCTCGCTGGCTTTCCCCCAGATCGAAGGCTCTCGGAGCCGAGTGGCGTTCGGTTGGTGATGTTGGCCGTGGCAGCGTCGGCGTTCATCTTCTTCATCTTCTTCTTCTTGGTCTTCAGCCGGCTTTGGCCCGTCCCTCCGAACCGATGGCAAATGCACAGGGTGACCATTGACCACCAATGGCTCTGCTATGGCCGCTGCTGCCGTTCGGGTGACTTCGGAACGGGTGACGCGATGCGACGGCGATGTCAGTTCACAGCATCTTCGCCCCGCACTTCGATCTGTTGCTGCTCTCTCTCTCTCTCTATCTCGCTGAAGTCGCGTTCTGCGTGTGCGTCAGACGCGTAGACGCCTATCAATACTGGTCCAGTTATCAGAGTGCGAACGGCCGAAGGTGTTGATGTCTGATGTTTTCGGACATTCCCAAATAAATAGACTCACCTCAGGTCTGACTCAGTTTGCTCGTTAGCCGCCTCGAAACGGCTCCGCTTTTCCACAGGACGAGCTACTCATCGAAGCGCACACAAATGCGTCAAACTTCGTAATCTCGAGGTAGCTTAAATTCACTGAGTACTCGGTTCTGTCATCGCTCTTTTGAGCTCAGGCCAGGGTCGAAAACATGAGGGAATCCCGAACATGAGGAAGAACGTTATTCAACGACTTATATCAATTTTTTTTCGACGACTTTTCCTCATTGCCATCGATACCGACTTCCTGTTCGTCTACCTGCTCACGACGTCCCATACGATGTCGATCAGACGAACATCTACTCTTTTCCTCGTCGACACAGCCCCATCGATCGTTCCATGGAACAGACCTCCACTTGACGCTCAACCTGCAGCCTACCTAACCTTTGCGGTACGTCCTGTATCTGTTCCTCAACGACGCAAACGGTGAGAGGTTGTCCAAATTCGCTGTCCAAAGGGTCTCGTCGCAAACCGCCGGAACTGCGGCACCCCCTTCGGCAGCGTCCGCAATGAGCAACATCTACACCACGACTCGAGTAGCCGTCCACCATGGTGGTAATAGTTGAGCGTCGGACAGCCGGGCGCTGTCGTCCGTGGCGACGGCCGCCGCGGCCATCAGAGCCGGGCGTCTTTCGTTCGACGCCGACTCTTCGCTCTGGTCGGCCGGGTCGGAGACGGCGGCGGCGGTGGCGGCGGCGGCGACGACGGCGCTTTATTGGCCGGCGCGCCGCCTTGAATCGACAGGGCCCCGACGCATAATGACGATGCGACCGACTCCCCTGCGCGAAGGTGAACGCAAATCCACGACGACAATAACCACTGAACAGTGCTAGGGTGGATAGTAGAGAGGAGAAGTTCAATTGCAACATTCGGCAAAATGGCCGAACCTTGTCATCGGCGGACACCGCAATTGCTGGCGGGCGTCATTTTGGACCGGTCTAGTTTCTGTTGGGCGAGGCGGCACCTATTCGGACTTACCACAAAGCAGATGGCGGATGAAGGCGAACAAGTAGCGAGCAAACGCCAAACGTACGTCTACACTGGACGTCGGTATGTTCGTACGCGCGCCCCCACACGACAACCTCAAGAATAATGCAAACAGCTGTACCGGACTTCGTTCGGCCGCGTTCGACGCCGGACCGGCGCGTTGACCGCCTCCCTAACACGACAGCAGCTTCGCGGTTGTCTGCTTGTACCTGTCCATATGCCCTACATCGGTGAACTTACCGATGAGAACTGTAGTCGTCTAGCGGCCGAGGTCACTCCGTCTCGAGCATCTAAACCCTGACTGATGATGACCTGACTGCTCGTTTCGTTGGGCTATCGAATTAATCCTCGGACAGCGTCCACGGATCACTGCCGCCGTCAGGAGTGCTTTGCTCGTGCAGACTAGCATAAAGCAGACGCTGTTCTGGTTTCTGAGCACACAACACATCTGGAGGGGGTCGCACGAAATTAGAAAGACAAAAGTGCACCCCGCGCGAATATTCTTCGTCTGTCTTCCCGCCTACGCCACGACGATTCGTGGCATCAGACAACGGGCCGGCAGCGCTTCAACGGACGATGAGGTCCTTCCGACGAAAAATTCGACCGTTACTTCTGCTCCGATTGAATACCTACGAAAAAGCCGTCGTCTGGCAGACGACATGTCAGCTGAGTAGCGAAAAAAAGAAAAAAGCCTCTTCAAAAAGCAACATCCGTTTAGGAAGAGTTTGTTCACGTTCTACTGAGGCAACAAAATTCCGACGACACTCGGCAACATGCGAACGGCAGTCTAACGGTGCATTTTCGGATGGAATTCAGACACTCTTTTGTTGTTTAAGTTTTACGATTTCCAGAAACGGCCAATTCGGGTGTCGAGACTTTTCGTTACGGTTTTGTTGTTGTAATCGTATCAGCTTGTTTCTAATTGTTTTCTATCGGTCTGAGGTGGGGATAGAGTATGAGAGGGCCATAACAGGATGGCCCCTCATCTGCTCGGACGACCTCTGACATGTCGACATGGCTCGGAGTTCGGCGTTGCTACCTCGCCGCCTTTGTCCGAGGGGTTACACATGGATTTCCTCTTTCTTCTCCTTGGTCCTTCTCCTTAATGACCTTCAAGCTTCTCCCGGCCTCCTTCTGGGCGGCACCCTAAGCTGCCTCTCTTGGTGTGCTATTTCTTTCTCGCTTGATGCACCCTTCCCGGAGTCCATCAGCACTTCGGTGCTTCGAATGGGCCTCAAACCTCAAAAATTGGAGGAGTGCTCCTTCTGCACTACTTCTACGTAGATTACGCGCCGGTTTGCCTGTTCGGGGCAAAGTTGTCCCATAAAGAGCTCCATTCAGTTTGACAATATCATCGAGGGCATACGCTTCATCCGATTTACTCACCATTTGCATACGGATCCCCTTCATCGAGGTCGTAGACTTCACTTTGCATTTCTACGTTAACGCCGCCATTCACGCCGTTGGATTTCGCTCGTGCCATGAGCTACTTCTGTTTCTACAGAATTCGCAGAAGTTCTGCTTGTGCTGACCATTCAAGCACCGTCTTGTCAGTTTGTCACGCGGCCTATCCGTGCATTTGACAACGACCTTGGGATGGACCTTGGGTTTCTTAAACGGTACGCAAAATCGGGATATAATAAAGACCCCACGAAGTACTTGGCCAAGCCCTAATATCGCACGTGTGACTCAGTCTCGTTATGTCAACTCTGGCTCGATTTTGAAATCCGACCGGAACTCTGAAACAGGCCCTTCACGGCCATCTGGATGATGGCTACTTCATGAGCGGCGCTCAATCTGAACCGTTGTGCTGAGCTTCCCAAATGCGCTAATCTTCGTCTGAAGCACATGATTAAATGTCCCTCGGCTCGGATTGTAGCAGTGCTCGACTCTCGTCTACACACACACACACACACCCACCCACACACACACACACACACACACACACACACTCCATCTTGCCTCCTTAATCATACGAACAAGTCCTAAAATGGCTAGTCCAGCCTGTTCTGACGAAGACGCAGAAGAGAGCGAACTTTTCGCTGTTTTCTGCGACCAGAAGGGCTTCCCGGCCGACGAGCTGGGGTGCGGGCAGGGCTAGCCAATGACGGATGCATGAATGCACTGCTGCACTCGGCCTGAACGCATCGTCCTGCTGTCGGCCTGGACCAAACTACGGCAAGACATCCGTCCCCAGAAACGCCTACACGACGACGAGCGAGTCACATCGTCGACGATGTCTGCACCTGTAGCGTCCTCTACGGCGTCATCACCAGTGGCTTCGCGCACGAACGCCAGGAGCCACCGGCAACGCCGCCTTCGACATGAAGGTGCTTCATCCTCATTTCGTCGAAGTGCCGGTGGGTTCGGACTTCACCGAGCTACCGCCGCGCTGTGACGCGCCCTCGACGTGCGGGCGGCCTGTGGCCCACCACCAGAGGCTGGCAAAGTGGCCTACCGAAATAGGCGCTATGAGGAGCCGCTGTGCGCGACTGTCTCGTGCGCTCATCCGGCGACATTGTGCACCTACGCATGAATGGCGTGCACGTAACGTAGCGACTGACGGGCGAGTTAATCTACATCTACGGCGACGTTTCGCTCCGGATGAGCCGCCGCTATGACGGAGAAAGGCTTGTACCGAGCGACGCGTAGACGACGCTCGTGGTGGCATTGCGTGTCGACTTTCTGCTCTACCGTGTCATGCATCGGAATACGTCAGCCGGCGTCGGCCGCTGATGTAAACGTGACCAGTTCGGCTGGATAGGTTTCCTCGGATAGGCGACAGAAACACACGAACGACTCTGAAGACGCCGGCGGCATCGTTCCGGTGCAGGAGGAACTGCTGTCGTCGTCGTTAGGTTGCGCCGGCTTCGAACGAGCGACCTCACGTCGCTTCAACTCAGCTACGAGAGAAGACGTTCGTGAGGTCGGATGCCTTCGATGATGAAACACGTCACATCGCCGTGAACCGAGGTGCTGCTCGTGGAGAGACGAAGCATCTTTGTCTGAGCAGCCGACGTCCGAGTTCGGACTCTTCGCGTCGCACCGGAATAGGGTTAGCGGTATTAACGATGTTGAGTAGCGCGCGCGAATCAAGTCTCGTTCAGGTCGTGGTCTTCCTTTGAGTAGCAGTCACTACTGAGGTACAGCTTCTGCGTATGCAGCACCGACGACGCTCGCTAGGAACACGATCCGAGCCAGTTCTTCGCGCGTCAAACGACTGAGACGCGATATAGTCTGGTTGTCCTGTAACTGGGAGGAGTCATCACCTACAAGTCGGAGACCTTTCGCCCCCCGTTTCGCCTAGGCCGCTACCAGATTCCGGGAATGGACGACTCGGCTGGAAAACGACTCAGCCGTCCAGGATTCGTGGGATGATCTCAGTAGGACGTGATGATGATTGATGATGATTACTCGGCTGGATCGCCACGCCATGTATTCAACCGGTTCTATTTGTCTGTGCGGATGAATAAATGCTCTGCGTGAATAAAGGCTGGTCCCATAACTCAGAGCTATGCCCTCAGTCGTTCTCGTCTTTGCACGCTGACAGCTTCACGTCGACTCGACGGAGTGGCAGGTACAATTGGGTTGTATTAGACATCGTCAATCAGGACGATAATCATCGACGCACGACGTTTTCGGCCTTCAGACGACCGCAGATCACTCTTAGCGATGCAGAAAATCGCGTAAGGCCAGGCGGCGACAGGGGGCCGAGTCGCCTCGTTGACATTCGAAGCTCTCGCGTGCATAAACACACGAACCGCGTGAAGTTAGCCAAACTGAATTTAGACGTGCGGCCACCCTCACCTCTGTGAACTCATCCGAAGTCACGTAGCTGACTCGGCTGCGTGTGAGCACGAGACTGCCTTCAGCAGAGAGTCGACATATCGCGCGTCGGCCACTAGAAATGAACGCCGTAGATAACGGGACGTGGGGGGCTGTTGTTAGCAGCTATTTACCACTGGACACTGCCTAGGACCGCTGCAATGATTGGCGCCCATCGTGACACGCGCGTGCCACGTCACAGCGTCCCGTGCCCAGAGGGCGTGCGTTCGACGCACGAGCACGCAGGATGAGAACAGCGCCAGAGGGGGGAGACAACGAAAGGTCAGCGGTGGTGGTTGTAGCGCGCTTCTGCTATCGACAACGAGAGCTGCCAGACTGAGTTCGGCCTGTTCGTCACTGGTGAGCCTGGACGGTGGCCTACATCGGTGTCCTAATGTTGAAGAGCGCAATCGGACGTCTGGCGCTATTTGCTTGTTGGAGGGAATCGAACATTTTTCACATGCAAACGCAACTCAAGCGTCAGCATTTCCACTCAACGCAAAACGGCATCGGTGTAAGCTGTTGCTTTTTGGACCCGCGTCAGAAATCCTGGTCGCGGTAGACTCGCCAAAGTGTGGCCTCTAAGTCCTGAGATATAGAAATGACGACGACGACGACGACGATGATGATGATTAGGCCACTTTCTGTCAGCGCGGCCTTGCTCTGGCCCTATTTCAGGCGCAGGTGACTGGGCCTTGGCGTTGTTGGGTAGAGGGGATTCCAGCGCAATGTAGGCCGCAATATAGATATTAAACAAATTAAATTTACGGACCGGAAATAAAACGGACCGGAGGATCGATACATAGATCTGCTAATGGCTAGAGCTCAGGGTTGCTGTTGAGCCTCTGAGACAGAACAAGTTGAACACTCATAGGCTATTTCCCAGAAAAGCAGTTCCACAGTTAAACGTGTGCATTAGACGAGTTCTGCTAGAGTTGAACTCGAATCATTTCGGATACCACCATCAAGGCGGCTCCGTTGTCTATACAACAAATGCCCCTACTAAATGGCCGTACGGCCGTCACTCAAGGCAGACTGTCATTACTACTTCACTAGCGGACGTCGCATCGTGACGGTTCATTATTATCGTTCGCCCTCAATGGCTAGAACTAAAGTAGGTCCGTACCCCGCTTTTGCTGTGAGTCCGCTCGGCTAGTCAGCGATAATAGCGACAATAGCAACAAGCATTTCTCGTTATGTTTTTTTCTGGGTTCTTCTGGTCTTAGCAATCTTCCTTTTGCCGATTTCCTTCCTCGGCCTGCCGCTTGCAACCGCCGCGGCCGGCGAGCGTCATTTATTATGCCGGAGTTGTATTCTTCTTCTCCTCCTTCGCCGCCGCCGCCGCCTCCTCCTCCAGCTACAACGGAACGACATGAAGTTGCTTCGTAGGCGCCAGTCGGTTTGGACCAGATGCTCCAAACGATTGAGCCAACGGCACAACCGGAGCCGGTCGACGACGGCGGCAGCGGCGGCAGCCGAAGCAATCCCCGCAATGGTGATGGCAGTTGCCAAGCTTTCTTGCCTTGATGGGCTACAAGACCGCGCGCCCGTTTCCCGCCAGCATCCGAAGCAGGAACGAAGACGTCTGAAGACGCGGCGAGGTCCTAGCGCAACGGCGAGCGTAGACGAGACGAAGACGAGGGGGGGCGACGCTGCAGTCGGTTTCGGAGCGGGCGCGGAGTTCGCGCAGGTGCCCGGGGTGGCCTACGCGACTGCGTCTATTGGTACTCACGATGACCGCCAACGATTGTGATGGTCTTTCGACGAGGGGATGGAGTAGCAAACTGGATGACGTCGCGGGGAAACGTGGGGGTGCCGGGACGAGGGGTTATGGCTGTTCGTAGCGGGTGCTGACTGAAGACGGACCGTAAGGGGCTGCAGAAGCAGTCACTTTTCAAAGTAATCGATGCATGAAGATCAAACGCAGTCAGCGTTACGCCTCCTCGCCACGCCACTCCGCTCTGGAGGGTCGAGCCAGCAAGTGAGAAACCGGCCCGGCCGACGGGAAGGTGCAGTTGGCGTCCCGGAGCGACGTCAGACTCACAATCAGAGTCAGAGTGAGAGAAGCTGGCCGCGGCGCCGAACTGACCGGGTGGCGCGCTCGTGTCACAACGCTCGCGGCAACGGAAAACATCTGCTCGGGCTGAGGTGCGGTCCGGAGAAGGTGGAAAACGATGAGGGAAGCTATATGGAAGGAAAGTTCGTAACCGCGGTGGAGCTAGCAAATGGCTCGCAATTGCTAGGACACGCGGGAGCGAGAAGGGGGTTGGCATTCGTAAAATGCAAGAACAGCAACCAGCAGAAGAACTAGAAGAAAACAAGATTCACCCACAAAGATACACGCGGACACACACCCACACACAGACCAGCGTGAGACGAAGCAGGCGAACGCTATCGCCAAAGGAAGAAGATGGCCTTTCTGAAGAGGCTATCCTCGTACCTACCCTCGCGGTGCAATCATCATTACATCGCCTGACACCGGCAGCAGCCGTAGGTGTCGAATCAGCAGACAAACAACAGACATGTCGCTGGGCAAAGAGGACTATGTGAGAGGGAGCGAGAGAAAGAGAGGGAGGAACAAAACGGATGAGTGCCCTTCTCGGATCGGAAGGAAGCACGAAGCAAAACACGCCGGACCGCACGTGAACGTTAATTCATTGGCCGTTGGCTGTATCGTCAGCGCCAGCCATCGGGGGTACAAGTCGTCATGGGTGCAACGGCCTCGGAGTTGGACGGCGGCAACTCCTCGTACCTCGGGGATCCGCTTGTCTTCATCGCGCGGGAGGCTACGTTGGCGGAAGGAACACGCAGGAATCGACTGAAGACGAATCCGAGATGCCGCCGAACTCGAGCGACGACAACGCCGCGTGGTAACTTCTCTCTCGACTAGAACAAGAAAAGCCGATGCGTTGGTGCTGGACACGTCGGTAGGAAAACGGCCTTCGTTGGTCCGCGGTCAGCGGCCGATTGAGGTTAATGGCCTTTTGACTGGCGCATAGAACTGTGGGCTAATTTTCGCGGCTAGGAGCGTTTCGGCTACGACATGTCACGAAGGATCGGAACATACGTTCCGATGGCCAGAAGGATACGAGGTAAAACTGAAGCGAATACATCCTTTATCCTTTAGGACAGCTAGTAGATTTGATTCGATTAACGTTTTTTTTTCATGAAGAACATCAATAGCTGATAACTGACTTGCTGCGGATGATCATGAGTTCGAAGTCAGCCGAGTGTTTATGATGATTGGAGATTTCTTCCCTTCAACTTCTCTGTCTTCTCTTCAACTTCTCTTCCGGAGAGGAAAAACGCCTGAAGTCACTGAACTGTTTGTTGCTTTCAATAAATAAGTGCATGATCAGATATGGGCTTGTTCCTTTGCATTATCAGTGATCAACAACCTGCTCATGTACAGCCCCGGTCATCGTTTTTAGTGAATATTAGCATAATCGATTTTAGCCAAATGTCTTTTGTCCAAGTTAATGCTTCGTCGGCCCAAATCAGCCTTGAATATTCTGTGGATGGTTGGTTCGATCGAACCGTGACGTGAAGATAGCCGCGAGTTCCCGCCGTGCCCCCACTTCGCTACTGCGCCAACACCGCTGACAAGTGAGCGACTTTGTCCGGCGCACGCCCGCTAGCAGAGGTGCGTTTGTTGCGCACTTCTACCTAGATGTTATTATCTACAATTTTTGTCTTTATTTATCCGCTAACGTCACCATATACTGATATGCCATACATGTTATATGCTCAGACATTTTGAGAAGGAACTTTTTCAGCTCTCTTAAAGATCTGAGCTTGAGATCTGAGCTTAAATATCTAAGCTTTTTGTCTGATCTGAGCTGGAAAAAACCGAGAAACGGCTCGTATGGTATCGGCAACGATTCGGCATAATGACTAGTGGCTAAGCTTCCTCGACAAACGCCCGTCGTTGTACCGGCCTCACCATCATCAGACTCAGCCACGTCAGATTCATGTTTCAGGTTCTTTCCTAGATACTGGACACCGTCACGAACTTTATCCGTTGTCAGCATCTGCGCCCCACGGGGCATTTTATACGGTAATAGTGGCGGATATCGGGACGTTAATAGCACCAAACGTGAGCCGACCCTATGCTGCGTCGTCAGAAGTTTTCCGCGGACGACGTTTCTTTGATTTGAGATTTCTTCCAGCTATTGCCGGAACTCGACTGCGTTAGCGTCCATTCAGTCGTCAAGCGACTGACAACGTGGTACCTGTTTCTACCACATGAACACAGAATATTGCTGGTAATCGCCCTAACTATGCGGCTCTGCGATCTGAGGGCAGCTCATTCGTTTGTGGCGATCGTAAGTACGAAATGGACGTCTCCGTTTGTACGCGCTCCATAGATACTGCCTGGCTCTATTAAAGCAGTACGAAATCTAATGGTTACAGCACTTATTTACTACAGTATTCATTATAACGTAATTGTGATTGTCGTATGTCTCGGGTACGCCGAAGCCTCGACTCTTTCCGGCCACTTCGAGCCACTTTGATATGAGGAAACGTGCTATGCGCCGACCACCGGCTGTCGTCGACGATGTTGTCGGCCTGTTGACGGTTGCTTCAAATACGGCCGTCATCGTCGTCGTCGACGTTGTCCCTCGAAATGGCTAATGACATCTGATTGTTCGATGAATTCCGACGATTCAGTTGGCTTTGTCCTTGTCTGGAATCGATATTCGTTTGTCGTTAGAAGGACGGGACGACAAACGGTCAACAACGAAAAACACCCAATGACAATTGCGGACGACCAAGAAAGCCTTCGGATACAATCTGCTCTCTTAACAGACCCGCCTCCGTAAACGAGCAAATAAATACGCTTGGTTAGGTCCGGCAACCAAAGATCACGTGTGTGTGTGTGTGTGTGTGAGATGGAACCGAACGGCAAACGCCGCATGGCCTTGATATACCGCTAAGGTCTTCATTGATGTACGTTCGGAAAGCTCTCAAACTGTACTTAAGCGTGCAAAAAGTAGCAAGTGAAATAACCGTCATATGAAACGGGTGTCCAGCCTTACGCAGGTCGACAGTATCGTTTCAATGAACGGTAATTTTCGCTAGAATTGTGTGCGCACGTTATTATTAAATTCACTCTAATTATGTATTTACTGTATATGTAAAGGGTGAATTAATTACAATCGACGAGATATAATTTGCGCAGGTGCCTTTGACGGGGGCATATGCCCGTTAAAGACAGAGAAAAAATAAGAGTAATGGCATGAATTTCATCCCTGAACAAATAAAATATTGAAGCTGTGTAGCGTAGCTTGGCCTTTGCATGCCATGGCCAGTTGTACCTCACGCTTGGTCGTGGTCGAGCTTTGCAGATTATATATACATGCCTATATATACTCATATTTCTACGAAGTTTCGTGACATATATATTTTCGCGGAACAGACAAACGAATGTAGTACATTTATTATTAGCATGACCTAATTCAACATGGATAAGAAGAAAATATACGAAACAAATAAAGGTCATCGAGGAAGCTGACTAGAGGCACACTTCACGTCGGTTGAAGTGCTGAGTTTTCACTCAGCATCAATGTAATGTGCTCTAGTTTTCGTCTCGCGTCCGTGTTAGGCTCCCTAAACGATTAACGGTGGGCCCGTATAGGAGTGCCTGGTCTTCTTATCACCAGTGGGTCCTCCCTTCGTGTCTTACTGCGTCTTGTGCGATGTTCGCTTATACAGCAGTCATAAACGTCCTGGGACTATCAGCCCTCGTAGCGATCTAGCTAGCCACAAGTGTGGCAGATCTTTTCGTCGGCCATTGCAGATGGCTGCCTCTCGCATCAGCTTGCCAACACCTAACACGGACTTCAACACGGGTCTAGCTACACACCGCTTACATATCACCGCCAAGCGAGCAATCCGAGGGACGGCAAAGGATGACGTACTGTCCGTCCGAATGGCGCTAAATAGCGGTTCCCCTCGAACCTTTCTGTCTGTTCGGCGCCCTTTCATTCCCCGGACGGTCGCTAGGCAGCTGGCGACTCCGTCCGTTAGTGGCACCGATGCCAACGTCGACGGAACGGCCAGCAACCAGCGGCCTGCCATTCACCAACTCCCCCACCTCGGACCTGCAGACAGTGGCGCAAGCTAACCTGTTATTGACTCCCGCAGAAGTCTCTGACGAACGAGTAAAGCTACAGCACAACAACTCGGTCGGGCGCACTATCCGAAGTCACTCGGAGACAGAGACATGCGTACCGGGTAGAATATATGGCGTTCAACGATACAGCAATGAAATGAGAGTTCGTCTGAAGAGACGGCGTTTCCACGGCCAGTTCTTGATTCTGCTATATTCCCGTTTTATCTGGAAACCGTCGGAGCGTTGTTCTGTCTGAGTTTTTAGCAGGATGTTACAAAAAATTTATAGTCGAAAGAGTTGTGTATGTTATGTTTCTCTTATTTTTTTGTAATGTAGCCAAGTTAGACGAAATTGTAGCACGTGCTGTGACGCACCGGATAGGTAGAGTCTGAAGAGTGTGAACTAAATCGACTATCATTGACTATCATGGACTCCTTTACTATGTAAATGCAGCCATCTTTTAGGTAGAGATTGGTATAACCGTTTGAAGAGCTAGTAATGTTCTTCTGAAAACTCTTCGAGGCACTAGCAGCTCAACAAGTTGACCCTGGGAATCTCGTAAATTCGCTTATACTTCTAATCTTTGAGAAAATATATGGTAAACTCAAAATGTGTAGATTCACTAGCATGTGAATCTTTTCTTCCTCAGCAGAAGTTAGAGCTCTGCGGCAAAACTTCATTTTTGAGATGATACTCATTTCACTGCTTTTACGTTTATTTTCTTAAGGTCCATTTAGTTTTTAAAAAAGTGAATCACACTAGAAGTGTCCTCTGAGGAGGTTGACGGGGTTAATACTTTGTTTTCTACCTTGGGTGAACGGTGGTAGTGTTCCCTTCGAGCGAATAGAATTCTAGCATCAGTACATGAGCCGAGAGCAGACGGGATACGCCATACCAAAGCGCAGCAGAGTTGACTCATATACGATTAGGCGCATACTACGGTACGGAACTGCGAAGTCAAATCCTGGCTTTCCTACGCCGCCACCCTTTCTCCAGGTAATCATTTCATTTCGCATGCATTTGCGTTTACAGTATAATTACATCTAGTAAAAGGGCTGTAGCGGTTCACTTTGATGGGGTTGTAGCTACCGAAACAGAGGTATATCGACCGAGAAACTGAACACGTAGGTGGGATGCTTTGTTAGTGCCTTCGCTGCAATTCATTGTGTCTGATGCCATGTATGCCATTACCACCGAGGCAAAAATTCACTCGCGCAAGAGAAACAGCTGTTCGCCGCCACATAACAATGACGCCATCATAACCGTTGACTTCTTTACATCTTTGTTCATAGAAGTGTGTTGTGGCTCAAGAAGGAAGATGAAATAAAAAAAAACCGTGTCTGTGCTTTCTATAACGAGCAGCCACTGCGACCACAATGGGGCCCGTCGAGTAATAATGGTGTGTGGATTATGTGCTGCCCTATTTGACTTATAAAGAATTGGTCACCTGTAGGCGTGGGTGCAGGGGGAAAAAATGAGATAGCCTTTTCCGCCGGACCAACGAACGCGTTGGATGTAGGTTAGTGGGCTCGAGTGCTTGAGCAAAATCCTTTGTGCAATCCATGCTCAAGCATGAGCATAACGCCATATGGAACGTATTTTATCCTTCTTAAGCTGTGCAGACTGTTTCCGTTGTTGCTTTTGGTGGCTTTATGAATTCTTCTCCGCTGCTACTCGAAACACAGAACGGGCAATCCAGTGCTAACTTTTGCATGAATTCATACTCATAAGCTTCATGCTTAAATTTGCTGGGTTTCTGGGTTACTTGTTTATTAATTTTTTGCCTTTTTATCGATCATTACGACTATAATCTTTATAGCTTTATGAGTTTATTCCTGTAATTAGTCAGAGGTTGCAATTTCTATTTATTTATTTCGAATTCACTAATGTGAAAATTCTTTAACATTCTGCGTGCCGTTTGGCTTAAGCATGATAAACGTTAAGTGGTTTGAGTAATATGCAACTGACTACGGGATGTTTATTTCGGTAGAGAACCTTTCCAGTGTTAAACTTACCTACGCAGGCATTCTACCGACCCCGAAATGTATTCGCGTAGATCATTGGTCTTTGCGAGCATTCGACTGAATTTGTGCCACATGACCGCTTAACGTAGGGGCCTTGTTGAAATTAAAATATCTACAGAAAATAGACAAACGCACTTGTTCCATTTTCGGAGAACCTTGGCAGCCAACAGTGTGATATTGGACCGCGTCAGCGACGAGATAAACTAAAACCTTGCACACGTTAGAAACAGACCTCAGAAGAAATACCTCGGTATATACGTTAGCACATAACCAGGTCTAGTTTAAGAAATTGCTATTTAACATATCATCATCTGTTTTCCACATTATGGTCCGGTAAACTCGCTTAGGAAGAATGTTCGCTCCGGAATATTGAGATTCGTTTCACCGTCCGCTTCTGGTCTTGTCAAAAAAAAACTCACCAACCAGACGAACAACATTCGAGCATGCCGTATAAAACTTGGCCATGATTCATGCAAACATTTCTATTTAACTTTAAAAAAAGGATTCATTTTGTTCGTCCAGCGACGTTTAGAAATGTCATAAAAGTTGATAGCTATTTGTATTATTCTACGGTCTAGCAGGGGCTTTGGCTCTAAGTACAGCCTAGACTCTAGATAGAAAAATCTCTAATATAAATGCACGATCTTCAATCAAAAAAGTTCGTCTGCCAGTTCTCACTTGGTCCATGTCTGACTGAATTTGTGCCTTCGAGTGGGCTATGCACTGCGCTACTACGAAATGGTGGCTTCGAAAGACTTGGTTCTTGTTTTCAGTCATCATTGTAACAAAGACGCAACGATCGAGCTTCTCACTAGCGACTGCAACTGATCCAAGAAGCGATTTCGAACGCGAAGAAACACCTACTCTGTTACGATTGCATTCCCACAAAAGTGAAGCTTTTCGAGCTGCTCGAATCGTTTCCCATACATCGATGGTCACATCCACGAATCAACGTCGCCGTCGCTCCCACAACGAAAACCTTTTGTCAGACATTCAACATAACCCACATTTACAGGCGAATAAATGTTTCTATACATCTTCAGTTTAACGCACAATTATATATATATATATATATATATATATATAT
>MNPL01003299.1:0-10105 GCA_002081605.1 Tropilaelaps mercedesae
TATATATATATATATATATATATATATATATATATAGGGCTATAAACTGATAGCATAGAAATGGGCAACAGCATGAGTAGTTTTAGTTTGGTCAGATGGACGATATGTGCGCGACAAACACGAACGGTACACGCATGAAACACTGGTTGGAAGGGCGTCCATCTGAAAATGGTACGGTCTCCGCCACACAGCATAATGACACCAGACTCCACAATATGTAAGCATAAAGTGTAATACTACACCAACGCTACCAACAACAACAGCAATGACGCAGGATGTCTACAAAGAACTGCCGTAGACGACTGGTCGCAGATGAACTGGTAAACGGCACCAAGCTACTCTCTCAGATTAAGAAATCCAGCTACTATGAACAAGAAGAATGAGTCAAAGATAAAAACAGTAACAAACATAAACGTAATTAATAATAGTTAAAATAATAATAATAATAGCACCGTGTAAATACATATGATATAGAAAAGATGAAGCAAAGCAATTAATGATAATACATCAATAGTAATAACAGTAATTATCATAATAACAACACCAATATAACTGTAACGGTGACAACAGACGTGGCAGCAAACGTAATGAGGACGTTAAAAACGATGGTCCACATGACTATCTGTTGACGTTAACGAGAAAAAGTTGAGGCTACTTGCGCAATAAGGTGGGTGTGTCAGTACTGCAGCACACGCATCTCAAATGAGAGCTGACAAAGACATGGGTTTGGTTTGGTTTTGTTAGAAGGCGCAATAGCCTTAACATCCTTGTAACCGGTTCTTTACTTCCATACTTCTGCGATCTTACAGCAGACGACGATAAGTGACAATACTACAAGGAAGATATTATTTATAGTAAAATAGTACCCTTGCCTACTGTTACCTACAATTCGTTATGTTTATTTCACACTGATGAGACACATGCATCCGACGACCGTACGACGGGATCGACTCTGTCAACTGCTACCATTGATGATTGCTTATCAACCTTGCATGCGGGCTATTTAAAGGACATAGGAACAAAACCAGCAGATAGGAACGAGCGAATAGGGTCATCATAATATCCACATCGACTTAGATGATGAATGTGGCAATGATGATAATTCTGACGTTATCAGTAGATTGATTACTGGTATTACTGTTATTTACTATACAGTCATTAGCACAAGGGAGCTCCAGTTGGCATCCGCATGATTACAGTAATAATGCTCTTTCAAATTAGATACATATATATATATATATATATATATATGAGAGATGAAGGACAAAAAAGAAGAGCCTAATCTCTAGGGCATTCTATCTCTCAATATGTAGATTGTATTGCGCGTAAGCAGCTACAGGGCACACCTCATTTTAGGATAGCCTAGCGTCGCTAAGCAGGCCTAAGCTAGGTTGTCCTTTGCCATCTGCACATGCTGCAAACCCAGCATGTTAATAGAAAAATGCAAGTAACGCACCTGTGAAAATTTACTAGACAGTTAAACAACCTGCGGAGTGAGTAAATTTTTATCAAGAATTATAATACATATATAGCGAAAAATAGGAAATACGCACTAGTTATACAGTATGAAAAATAGGATGTAATTCGATGCTTCATAAATATCGGAACTTTGATTGATTACCTCAAATATAATGATACAAATACGTCAAATTCTTTATGGCGAGTGTGGCGCAATTATGAGTTCACGCACGGTAAAAAGGATATATATGAATATTTTTTATTCGTAAGAATTCAACCGTTGATTATACACTGCTGGTACCCACATACGAATGTGACAATTATAGCTAGAATGCTCTCACATCTAAAAGTGCAAGAATAATGTGTTGCTGTTAATAATGTGTTACGAATATGGGTATCAAGAAAATGACCCTTTTATTAGAAGACTAGTGATGAAACACAGTAGGAATACAGATATTTACCTTAAAATCTAAGTGTAAGAAAAAGAGTTAACCGAGGCAGAAAATTTGATTTAAAAAAGTAACGATACTTACAACAACGAGCCGTCTCATTAGGGGAAGGATCTCGATTCAGTGAACGAAACCATTAGGTAGAAGAAATCCGGAGGGCCTGAAGTAAGGCCGCACAGATAGAAAGCATGGAACTAAATGCTCTACAGATATTGTATAATAGTACCGCTGTGTTACAGAATGAACGGCACTTCTACTGTGCAAGTAGGAGAACATTTCCCGTTCTGTACTATATTTCGATATAGATACATGAATATTTGTGCGTCCTCGTATGATCTTGTACATGATTAGGATAAGCATAAGGTTACGTTGGATTTACGCCTAACGCAGGAACCTTACACGTTGACAGTCAGACACACCTTATGGCATCTTAAAAATTCTTTGAAGTCCCTCAGCTATAGTTTTTGTACAGCTCTTTACTCGGACATGGTATCATGGTCATTACAAATTATGAACGAAATCCGACATTACTTTTCACATTGCCTGATGTGTCTGAATGCACGTCAATACCATGAATAAAATGTATATATCTATATGCAATAGAATCAAAATGTATAGAAAATGTTGGCAGCCTTTAATACAAAGCTGGATATCTTCATTTAAGAATCGGCTTCGTGTTTGTTGGAAAATATATAAAAATATGTTGACATACTGCTTCCGTCTCTCAAAATTCAAATCTCTCTTTTTCACATAAAGTGAGTACTCATTTCTACAATATGCTGCAATTGCGTATAAAGCTTTACGTAGCGCATTTGAACGCATCGATTTTATGTGATACATTCATATTCAAACTTTTGTTATGGGAGTTGATTGCTTGCAATCAGGGACAATCCGTTTAAACTGTTACCGCAAGTAACCATTATGATTGTTCGATTTCAGCGTTAAGATGGTTCGATCGTTAAAAATCTAGTACGCTTTTTTGCGATATCACCGTAATTTATGGGCTAATTCTCACTGAGAATTGTTTTATTTATTATGACAAAGTAAAGAGGAAATAAGGTTAATTTTGACGATTATAAACGTGTTCTAAATTTTAAAGTTATCTGACATTTAAGAATATCGAAAATACTACGTTAGCAACGTACGTCTCCTAAGAGCCTTTATTATTTTTGTCCTCAGACAAGCTTTTATTAAAATAAAACCAGCCAAAGCGGTCAGATTTGTACTACGCAGTCTTCTCGTAGCTTTATCTATGGACAGCTGTGAATTACCCATGGTTACAAATATTACTTTAGGTGACGTTATTATTATTATTATTTTCATTATTATTATTATTATTACAACGACTGTTTAATCCATTTTAACCTACTTTGTTAAAATTGATTAAATAAAGCCATAAATCTACTGACAGTTAGTCTGATTCAAATCACATTTATATCAAGACAGGCTTACTGCAAAGGCTGGTCAGTCGAGTCTCAGGTTGTTGCATAATTTTGATGAACTCTAGCGCGAGTTGTGTAAGGCGTATTGTTACGTATGTCACCTCATTCGTTTTGTACGTAAAGTCCCTTGAAGGTGGATTGAAAAGAGTTGTTAGTACATCGATTAGGTGGTGCTGCTATCGCATGCGTGGCTCTTGGATACTACTTCTTTGATACCTGTGACAGCCGTCGATCTTTTGACTCTACGTGGTGTAATTGACTCGATGCGGATGAAGAAAGATTAAACCTTTGTTTGCATATACAGAATACGAACAATGCAACAACAAATAATTTATTTCACCTGTGTGGTGCGTCTATGCGTAAAATAGTCGATCGTCAAATGAATGATAAGGTATTGTTATTCTTTATGTGACAAACGCGTACTTAGCTAATACATATGTTTCTTCCCCTACTCCTTCCTCCACCTTGTTGTTTACTCTGCAATAGTAGTAATAATAATATCTCAGCAATAACACTTAACGTATGTAAATACTAAGTCTTCATTGCATAGTCATTTTTCGCTTTAAATTAATGGCACTGTATATAGTGCCAAATTTATTGGATTGCACTATTTCCAGCAATCATTTTCACCTATTGCACTCAAGGACTAGCTAGAACTAGCTATCAGATGAGTATAACGTTTAGTGGCCCATTAAATATGTCAATATGCCAATTTAAATATAAGTTTACCTTCAGTCTGTTATGCTTGTATGTTGAGAATCAGGCACGAATACGCTTGTTTTGAAATCAGTATTTTATGGGAATAGTTAAACAAAAACCTGTTACTCTATCGGGAATTGACCAGACCGAGAAAAGGGGCGTGCCGAGCATGGCTGAAAATAGAAGTGTAATTTAAGTTATATTGTCCGACTCGGGTAATATTAGTTCGTTTTACTATCAAGCACTATACGTGTGTTTTAGTATCTTCTGGGCATTTAACTGCGCAAATATTTGGAATGTATCTACTGACAGACTCTAACCAATTCGGTCTACAAGGCTTTTAAAGAAGTATTGTGGGCACGTTACCGCAAAGTCGAGCTGTTCAGTTTCTGACAACCAAGTCATTTAATCCCCCTTTTTTTTATTACAATTATGAACAATTTGCCTCTTGAAGAACCATTTCCTAGTAGTACTTTCCCTCAAGGAATACCTCGCATTTAAACCTGCCGAATTAGTTACATTACTTTTTAAAGTAGAACACTAATTGCAAATTCAGTTAAATTATCATGACGTGTGCCCCCGGAATGAGCATGTCGTCAATCAATCGTACATTACCTATAAGCACCCAGGCACATCATCCAACCGTAATGTACATAAATTTCACGGCGAAATAACTATGACGACGATAGATAGAAACTAGTGGATGCCTGAGGAATAATTAACATAATGCGATATTATTTGTTGCCTGTAAGTAAAATAATTCTAGATAACATGCGCGTTTTTCCGACAAATTAATATAGTTAATCCCGACGGAATGTAAAGTAGCAGTGTGTTTACGATATGTGCTTCGAAAAATTAGTGTACTGAAGAATATATATATGCATATATATATACATATATATATATAGCAGAGACGACACTTGAGACAAGAATATGTTATCCCAAGTGAAATAATCCCTGAAGTTACGAATGCTGTGGGCTTGCTGTAAAGCTTTTCCGTCGTCTGTGGAGACGAAATTAATTCCTCACCGAACTAGAAATATTTCTAAAAAGGTTCATTTCCAAACAACAAGCAGGCAAGGGATAGAAAGAGTTATCTGGGCGAAACTATACCTGACTATACTACGGTCATCCATGAGCTAAGGTCTGTGTCCTGCTTAAAAGTCACCTTGACCTGGCTCAGTGACTCGAGGTGCATGAGATCCCTTGTAATAGACCCCTTACGATGCTAGCCAACTTATTTTATGTAAAAGGAAAACCAAAGCAGCAGATATGGCGCGAACAATAAGATACAACCTAAGTCCGTGCATTGCAGGAATCCCTCTGAAAGCTTTTTGTAAACCGGTCCCAATTTGTTCTCTATCCTCAATGCTCCTGCTTTGACAGAGACCATTCACACACAACTTAGGTCGCATTATCAGTGTGTGCTTATAGACTACTATAAAACCGTTCTGAATATCACGATTATTTGTAGCTTGAGGAGGTAGGTCTGCACGAGAATAGTCAAAAAACTTATCCGGATTTACGATCACACAAATTTCCGTTTTATAATGTTGATACCCTCATCATATCTGTCACTATCCAATATTAGTAGTTGATTATGACAGGCGAATCACTGAGGTGTCCGCGTAAAGGAAATGTATCTATCAAATGTTGTCTAGGTTTACTGCGGCGGTCGAGACTTACGGAATGAAGTCTAGGTCTTGTTGACCTTACAAGCGAGAGTGGCTAGGATCATTGTAGTGGCTTTCTACCTTAATAAGAAGCTACGATTCTACGCAAACAACGCACTCTGGGTAAAAACTGGAAGACGAATGTGACATTTTGGGAGAAAAATTAGATCTCCCAGGTCTGAAAAAGCATAAATATCTTTGTTATCGGAACAATTTAATTGCGTAATAGAAATATTTCCGTACAAAAACATATCCGCATTTCAAAGTGACTCGTCTTCTTGAAATAAATGGGAATACTTTATTCTGCAGAGGACAAATTTCAATTAACAAACGAGAATGTTTCTACTGCCAACGAAGAATCTTCCTGTACAAGAAAAAACTTTATGTGCAACGGAAGAGTCCTTCTCCCTTAGGATGCTATGAAAACAAATGACGCTCCCTTGCTCTTTTTTTTCGGACAGGATGTGATATTCCAATAAAGAGCTAGTCCAAAAATTGTTGAAATCTGGAAGGGGTAGCATGCTTTAAAGGCAAACGAGCCCTGACGTGATTTTGCGCTAAAATTTATCTATCACAGCGAGCAATGACTCGGAGTAACGCCGCCTGAACAACAGCAAAAAGTTCATAGAAAGTTTGAATTAAATCAGCACTGTAAGAATGTAATAGTACGACAATGACTCTCCTGAGAGAAAGTGAGACGATCATAGTGAAGCAAAGAATACAGCAACTGGGCAAGCACACGAGCTCTGACGCTGTTACGAAGCTAGCGAGACGTGAAGGGATTTATATTGTGGCGTCTTTTGACTTGGTCTCTCATACTATCTTTCTTTCATCACGTTGGCCCTAGGAGAATCCGAACATGGATACTGCGATAACGAAAGAGAAACGAGAGCGAAATATAGTTATATGAGCTGCAAAGACTTGAGCTAAATAGCTGTATCATACTAGACTAGATCAACATGCTTGTTCAATTGGAGTGTGCGTCCGATGCTGAGGAGATAAACTAGTCGTTAGGCAATGATCAATAAGAGATAGAATGAGGAAAACAAATAGATAACCGATTAATGTTACTGCTACTGGTCAGTGAAATGAAGGTGACTTACAGGCAGTGAGAATACGGAAAACACTGATTTTAGTCCTTGAAAACATTTCATACACACATGCAAACGGTCGGGTATATATATATATATACGAAGCGATTCTTCCTGTGATTGAGAGGCAGCTCGTGTTGTTAACGCCCTCAATCTTGAGAGCAGCCGAAAAATATAATTAAAACGCAATTAGCTGAGGTGTGCAAAGCGTCCGTTTCTGATAAAGTGAAAGAACGGCAAACACTTAGCTCGATGAACACTTACCTCAATTTTCTTGTCTGATGCTACATCACTGTCTTGTCGTTATTATCGATATTGGAAGTTTTTCTGTCGGATTTTTCGCTTTAGAAAAAGCGATTTATGGCAGCATAATCTTTAATATTGAGGCGCGGCATACATGGCAGGGACATGAAGAGCTCAAGAGGTCTTAACGACTCGTTTGAAACGATTCGTCTTGGAAAACAGAACGCGAGCGATCTATACGAACAGACAGAACGCAGAGATACACAGACAGAGAAACTAGTACCCATTGTGAGTCGGAAGTAATAATAACATTAATAATAATTATGATAATAATACTACTAATACCAATGGTAATAATGATATTAATAATAATAATAATAAGTATGAAATGAAGGGGATGAGTAATGATATGAGGCCCATCACTGTCGATGATCAATACACATACACTGATGGTCGGTAAATCTCATCGACGATGTTCGACAGTTGAACGGCTGCTGTGTCCAGTAAGCAGCAAAGTTGCTAGAACTAACAAAAAAATCGAAAAACTATACTCAATAAAGCTAATCAACAAAATACGAATTGCATTCTATGTTGTTATTTTTGTTTTTGTAAAAGCATCGTGAATAACTAGAAGCGTAGCTAATAGGCAGTGCAATAGGATTGCAGATAGGCAATCAATTTTACTATCTATCAAGTTTAAGAGATCGAATTTCTTCGAAGCTATTCAATAAATAATGTCGCACTTTCAGTTCGATGTGATCAGTGTGAACAAAGTTTCATCGAACTTCTCATAGGACTTTTAAAGAAGGCTTTAGTCAACACATTCATCTGTTATTAAAGTTAAAGTTAAGTTAAAGCTGTTAAAGTTAAGATGGTTCATCTTCAATCAACTTTTATTTTCTATCGGTCACTTGTATGCAATACGTTATAGTGAATAGGTAAATCATATTCTCAATCGTAATTATATAGTTTTTGTTGTATTTAATTTACTGCTCTCGCAGAAATTTTTTTTGTATTAGGGTGCATGGTGCATTTTTTCCACGAGAGTAGCTGGTAATAGACGTGTACCGTTAAGAAAAGGGGTTGGAAAATATATGCTTTTCTGGATGTAGTCCTTATTTACCATAAACTATTACCGGTTAAGAGATGGGTGCATTGCGACTTAGAGACGCTCAGTTTTTTATCGAGCCATACACGGCTGTCAAAAAACCGCAAGAAGCAAATTTAAATCGCAATGCATATATCTCTCCATCAGAGGTCATTCATAGTATATATAAACCACATTTAAAAAAAGATGCTTTCTGGGACCTTAATCTAATATGTGTCAGGTTCAATTATAAATTACGTCGACTAGGTTAATTTGCATCAGCTTTGTTTGCTTACCGCTCGCTAGGTCTTAAAATGCGTTTTGAGGGGGCACTAATGTGTAATAGCTCTTCATGGTATGGTTCAACTAGCTTGACGAGTCATAAAATCATCAACTTTGATAGACGGGGTGATGGCCACAATTCACTGCATACGACGAGTCTGTGCGCTGATTTTATTTTTTATCTTATGCCTTCGCATTTCTGTCACAATCCTCGCATTCTCATTATGGTCCTCGCATTCCTATTATGCTCCTCCTTTTTTTACTATAGTGTTAGCATTTCTATTATGGTCCTCGCATTTCTATCATGGTTCTCAAATTTTTATAATGGTTTCGGCTTTCGGTTATGCTTCTCGTATTTTTGTTATGATTCACGCATTTCTATTATGGTTTCACATTTCTATAATGGTCTTCCCATTTCTAATATGGTTTCGCCTTTTGGTTATGCTCCTCATATTTTTGTTATGATTCACGCATTTCTATTATGGTTTCACATTTCTATAATGGTGTTCCCATTTCTAATGTGGTTCTGCAGTTCGGTGATGCTTCTCGCATTTCTATTATAGTTTTCGCATTTCTATTATGATTCTCGCATTTCTATTATGATTCTCGCATTTCTATTATGGTCCCCGCGTTTCTATCATGTTTCTCTCATTTCTATTACGGTCCTCTCATTTCTATTACGGTCCTCTCATTTCTATTACGGTCCTCACATTTCTGTTATGGTTCTCGCGTTTTTATTACGGTTTTCGCACTTCTGTTTCGGCCCTCGCGCTTCTGTTTCGGTTCTCCCATTTTTATCATAGTCCTCGCATTTCTATTACTGTTTTTGCATTTCTATCATTGCCCTCCTATTTTGGATTTGGTCCTTCCATTTCTATCATGGTCCTCATATTTCTATTATGCTTCTCGCATTCCTATTATGGTCCTCGGACTTGGGTTATAGTCCTCGCATTTCTGTTATGGTCTTCGCATTTCTGTTATAGTCCTCGCGCTTCTGTCATGGTCCTCGAACCTTTGTTATGGTTCTAACATTTCTATCATAGTCCTCAAATTTTTATAATGGTTTCGTCTTTTGGTTATGCTTCTCGTATTTTTGTTATAGTTCACGCATTTCTATTATGGCTTCTACATTTCTATTATGGTTCTCACATTTCTATAATGGTTCTTTTATTTGTGTTATTATTCTGCATTTCAGTTATGCATCTCGCATTTCTATTATGGTTCTCGCATTTTTATTATGATTCTCGTATTTTTATCATGGTCTTCGCATTTTTTATTATGATCTTTGGATTTATATTATGATCCTCGTATTATGATCCTCTATTTTCATTATATCCTCGCATTCCTATTATGGTCCTCGCGCTTCAGTTATGGTCCTCATATGTCTATTATGTCCCTGTACTTTTATTATGGTCCTCGCATTTCTATTACGGTCCTCCCACTTCTGTTATGGTCCTCGCATTTCTGTTATGGTCCTCGCATTTCTGTTATGGTTTTCGTGCTTCTGTTATGGTCCTCGGATTTCGGTTATGGTTCTCCCATTTCCATCATGATCCTCGGATTTCTATTATGGTCCTCGCATTTCTATTATGGTTCTCGCATTTATATTATAATCTTTACGTTTCTATTATGGTCCTCGTGCTTTTGTTATAATACTCAGAGTTCTGTTATGGTCCTCGCG
>MNPL01003302.1:0-22783 GCA_002081605.1 Tropilaelaps mercedesae
ATATATATATATATATATATATATATATATAGATATATTCATATGAGCAATACGAAATATGCTTCAGTTTCCATTATATCCCTTTTATCCAAAGATGTCTGATCTTTCCGTATCGAAGTACTATTACAGTAAGTTGATAACGTGATGCTCCGTTCAAGCTAGCCGAGTTTCATTACATGTTGTTCAAACAAGCAGGAATATGATCTGGAACTATAATCGAATTCCCTATCAATTGCAGATAGAGCCTACGATGAAAGAGACACACATCGCTCTTTTCTACAAGTAAGCATTATCAAACAAATTCTGTGTATTTAAGCTCCAATGCGCACAAATGTTGTGTTAATAAATGTGATTTCAAAGGCCTAACAGTGACGGACCAGTTAATTTGAATTTAGCCAATTCAAATCCATTGGAAGCGGCTTTTTATTTTAAGGTGGCTTTAATTAACGTATTTTGCGGCTTGGGTATCTGGATGCTGGATGCTGGATGATGATTCGTTGCTAGTAACCAATACAATAACACATTAATGCACTTTTTAGTTTATAACACATTTAAAGACATTTTAGATTGAAATATGACGGGCGTGTTCTTTTTAGAAACAAAAGACGAATGGCATAACTTAACCTACAAAGTTTTAGTATTCAAAGTACTTTTATATGAAACCGCAGATGAACCGCAAATGAGAATCAAAGGGTTTTTACAGTATTTCTACAAGCCTTTCATAAGCAGAAGTTCACTTAGAGATTTTGGTAATTTATCTATTCACTTAATCAATTGATACTTTTGTCTGATTGTATATAGTAAGTTGAGTTAGTGTATAATACTTAAGTATAGTTTAGTTAGTTAAGCATACTTAAACTTAGTATTTAAGTGTACTTAAGTTAGTTAAGTGTAGTACTACTATTGACTTCATTCTTGGGTTATATAGAACAGTGTGTAGGTTATCAAACGCTGCAGCGTAGCGCGAGTTTTTCTACTTTTAGTTATAAGTCACATTAAGTCATTTGCATCAGAACTAACACCTTATGAATAATCGTATTAATTATTTATTCCTTTGTTTCTTTTCAGGGTCTATACGACCAGGAAGTTTGCGGTTCAAATACACCTCAAAAATGGTGTAATATCTAAGGAAAGCTGTACATAACATTATAAGTAATCTTCTAAACATTCCAAAATTTAAATGTCTATAGAAAGATAGTTATTCTGATTCTGTCTCAGCACATAGGAATTTCATTGTGCTGACACTACTCGAGCTTTACCAATTCATGGCACAGAGTGAAAACCAAAATGATATTAAGACTGCGCGAACTAAAAGCATATTAGAATACCTCAATCTCGACATCTTAGAGACTTAGTTTTGTTAGACTTAACTGCACAATTGTTAACATACTATTTTCTGGAATGGTACCCATTAGCGAAAAAAATGGCCTTCTAAAGCGCATCTCAAACCTCTCTTGTCGCCTGGCATCACTTGAGATGGCAACAAATGTAATTCTCGACATGGATGTCTCTTCCACTTACCTCCTTTTTTGTCGGCCACTAGGCTACATTCGCACTGCCTATGCTACAAAAAACGGCACACCACGACAGGGAGCGGTTTGTCCTCAGTTACGCGCGGAGCTTCGCATTTCCCGAGATATTTTTTCCAATCCGGCACACTCTCTCGAGGGACTTGAAGAATTCAGCCATATATGGTTAATTTTTTGGTTTAACCTTAATGAGGAGTCTGTACACAAAGCCAAAATACGGCCGCCTAGGATGAGTGGCCTTTTAACAGGTGTCTTCTCCACAAGATCACCCCACCGACCCAATCCTATTGGACTCACCCTTGCTCGCCTAGAACAAGTGGATGGAGACAGTCTAGTTGTTACCGGCGTCGACCTTGTTGACGGTACTCCAGTACTCGACGTAAAGCCCTTTATACATCTGTATGATAACCCATTAAATACCGATTTTATTCCACGCAACACCTGGGTCACCCGTGTTGAACAGAGTAGACCGTTAAACGACGTTGTGTTTACCGCGGAGGCCCTAGAAGCCTTGAGAAGCTTTCATAAAAAATGCTGTCTTGAGATGTGTCCGCGTTGTCTGGAGTTTAGTGATGAAGATACCCTGCTACCAGCTATAAACAAATTGTTGAAGTCTGATTTGCGATCTGTTTACCGAAAGTCAAAATGCTCAGACAGAATACATTTTTTGACGGTTGACAAAGCTAAACTGAGCGTTTGGTATGATTCTCACAGATCTGCTCATGTTCTGGAAGTTGGGTGTACAACAGATGATCCCAAAGGTAATAATTCCGATGAAAATTCCAGAATGATGACGTTAAACGTTAAATTATGATTTCTCTACTATGGTGTAAATACACAAAAACGTGTTCTGTTCTGCACTAAGCAAGTAGATACTCGTTGTTTTGGCGGAAAATTTAGAAATAAAGCGTGCAATGTCGTATGATTTATTTTGCTACCTTTCTTGAAGCAAGATAGTAATTGGTGGAATTTTTTTAAAATTGCTTTTACCGGACAAAGATGTTCGCGATGAGGTTCATACATGGGGGATATATCTGCCGAGGACAGTCTTAGGTACGATCGCTACCCGCTCGCCTATCTCAATTAATCGATCGGATCGAGCATTGTGGTGAATTTGTTGTGCATGGATTCATCACAAGCTATGTTTGCTAGGTGTTTACGACGAGCCTGTTCCACATGTATATGTGCGTAATGCGGTCATGTATGCGAAAGATATTATGCGGCGTAATGTGCCCATGTCACCTCGGTGGCCTTCCTGATAAGTTTAGCTCAGTTCAGCGAAGGAACTAAAGCACTCAGCATGAGATGCTCTTGGGTGTGCTCGATCATGATCGAAACCTATCAAATAATATGCCGTATAGTATACGGATAATCTATACTCAAAAAAATGTCATGTTTTTAAATTCTCAACGTAAATAATATACTTGTATCCGTTGGAATTACAATATTCATTTCAATTCTTTAATAGAGTTCATTTGCATACGTAGTGCATCACTGAATATGCACAGAACAATCCTAGAACTTCATATGAACGCATGACAAAAATTGTTATTTTAAGGGAAATTCGTTTATAAAGCGTGTTTATAAATGGTGAAATGACTGAGTAACAAGCCGACATTCTGAATTTCAAAGTCGTTTGTTTGCAGTCGAAATTCAGACTTGAATTCTGGTTTAGTTATAAAATGCACAATGCACGCCGAGGTTCAAAATACAGACCTAGACGAAATCGAAAACCTTAGCCCAAGACGATAAGAACATATATGTAATTATCACTGTTCACATTTACGAATATATATATGAAAGTCGAATTCCTGTCGGGAAAGTATATAATCAGAGCATATTTTTTTAATAAATAGATTATCAGTGCTTTCCAAGATTCTTCAATAGAAACAGTATTCTCTTATACTTTTTCTTGAACATACTACTTTAGTTATCGACTAAGACTAATTTAGATGTTATTACCCACCATATAGATTATACAAGTAAGGTACAACTTCATTACCACATTTACATAATCATATCCTTCATGTCCTAACATGCCCTACTGAAAGCTACATAAGGTACTTATCATAACGCATGTGCCTGCACACAATCTCGCCCCACAAGGCTCGCTAAACAACATGCAGTGCAACTTCTTCGCTTATACGGTCTACGTGAACTTAACAGGAAGTGGTAGCGCACTCATCATTCATGGTTTCAAACCACTTACACCATCAAGTGCTACATCACAGTGAAGACTTTCAGTCTCCGCAGATTTAATGTGCAATTGTGTGGGATATTTATGGGGCAAAAGAAAAATTCGGACGATTTTGCGAAAATTTTGTACGGGTGAGTCAAATCAAATTCAGGCAAATTTCTCAAAAGAACATGACCTATTCTGTTAATTTACGTGATACGCCAAAAGTCTATATAATTAGCGAAAATCCCTGCGGCAATCAACAATGCGTCTCTTGCAAAAGATACCTGTTCCATGCACAACCAACCGCATTTGGCCAACGGGTGGAAAAATAAGCCAAGAGTGGTTCAAAAAGGACCAAAATGAAAATAATTTTCCGTAAAACTCGTTAGACTATTAGTAAACCTCATTAGCAAGACGCTCTATCGTTGACAAAACGATGTGCTGACAAATAGCTTAACCTAATGAAGTTACAACTTAATGAAGCCAAGCTTGGCAGATAAGACTTACCTATAGCTGTACAATGAATGCGGTAATTGTTACTTCCATTTGTCAGGGATCACTGTTCTATTTCCCCCCTTTCATAGGGCCCAATTTATCGCCAGTTAATGTGAAGCTTCACTAACGTAATTAGCGCAAAAACGGAGGATATTAACCATTAAAACAGGATATCAACTTAGCAAAATTACCGATATTATAAAAATCTTTTTATGTAATACAAACTAATTCCTACGCAAATCTCTTTCACTGAACCGATTTTGATGTCATATCTTGACGTATTACCGTACGCTGAATTATAGCGTCACTTGAATAGACTTGACAAATCAACTTACGTGAATTGCATGTCTACGTAAATGGAGAACGTTTTACCCTCACGTCGACGGACCAAATTTTACATTAGATTACGCGGCACGCTTCTTTTTCCGTAATTGCTTAGTTATTAGATGGATCATTAAATAATATTATGTTTATGCACTGGTTGTTATGCTATATGGTGGGTATAAATTAAAAAAGCTATATAAGTTTCTTTTTATCAATGTAAAGTTCTATCGAATATACCGCGAGTCGAAAATTATTCTTGTTAAGATTTGAACCATTTTATTCTCAGTGAGAATGCTCCTTATATACAATGAAGCACGATGGAATAAAATCGCAATGTTTTTAGCAGAAAATAATTAATTCCATTACTCTGTTGTGAAGTCTAATTAAATGATTATTAATAGTAATAAAAATTCACTCTATTCGTGCGTTATTACACAGTGAATATTTTCGAAAATTACGAAAGACTGGACGGAATTTTTCCTTATGCACCAGTTAACACCCAATGCAGTCTATTTATCAAATTATGTTTAATCCAATAATCAAACTTACGCTTCTGAATCTTCCACTCAATGGGTTAGTATATTCGTTTTCTATAATGTTCGTCTAAAAGGAAGTGTATTTGTAATCGAGTGAGCTATAGTGGCGATTGACGAAAGCCGTTTTTCAAATCCATGGTTTAGAGGAAGAGCTGAACTTTATTTGCGGTAACGTCGAAAAACATTTATTCCAGACTCCGCGAAACCGAGTCGGGGTGAAATGTGTGCTCAATTTTACAACCCTCCAGTGTTTCAAAGGGTCAAGCTTGTTGTCACTGCCACTGGAAGTATCACAGGCATCAGAAGATTTTTATTTTTTACATTTCTGATTTTCTCCAAGCCTTCACCCTGAGGCGACGCAATCATTCTACTACCTTCAAAACTAAATAAATCAACATCTTTATTTCTTATTACAATGTTAACAATTAACAGCTCCCCTTCCCTGCTATTGGGTTTAACAAGCTATTTGATCCATGTTTTTAATGTTTGTATTTTCTAGAATGTTTGCATTCTCTAGAAAATACATATAGCACTCAATGTGTAGTTAATTTCTTTCTGGTTCCAGCTAGCTTGCTTGGAGGAGCATTCATATATAAATATTGGCCACTAGAGTATTATACAGGGCATTACCAATTTAGGTACTTTTTTCTACGTTCTGGTCAAGTAGTCTTGAAATCTTCTAGATAATCCCGAAAACATACGCCGGCCTAATAACCAAGCCTAAGCAGCCAAATAAAATTATGAAATAATTCATTGCCCATTAAGCACTAGCTTTACCCGCATATTATCTGCAACTAGGTCACTATAATATCAGCTTTGGCAGGGGAACAGAGCAACGCAATCCAAAAGCAGTGACAATGCAAAAGTGGCAGTTGTATTTAAAAGAAACCTTTTTATGACGCGCATAACAACTGCGGAGATTGGAGTGGCGAGCTTTATTGTGGTCAGAATAAAATTATACACTTCTAGAATAACAAAAATTAAGATAAGGTTGAAACTCAAAATTTTAACCTGCAGCACTCGACCTCATTTTTTCCAAGGCCTTTCGGAAGTAATTCAGTGAAACATCCTACCATTTATTTTGACAGAACTAGGACATCCTGGTAGCCACCACTAATATATTCATTCCTTAACCTAACTTTGAGGGTGGTATTTAATGATAAAATTAAGTAAATCAATTTTAGGCATTTATTTTTATAAGCATATGATTCAATGTATAGACATTGAAGATTGTTACTTACAACCATTCAACATTTTCATTCAATGCCTCTGCGATAACTAAGCCGATATTCCCTCTAGCAATGAGTAAAAGAAACGTTTACGACCCTGAAAAATATTGATGCTACTGACAAACTATTATATGCAGTACACGTAGTTTTTATATTAATGAAAATACATAGATTTAATAAATAATATTCTATTTCGATCTCTGTAAGATTTGTCGCGCAGCATTAATGGAGGGTCACAGCAGCAACCTGTACGATTCTTATCATAGCCACGTGTTGCTGCATCTATTGCTGTTGTTGCTGCCGACAGTCAAAGAAAAGCAAGGGTGTGTACACTAAACCATCCATGGTCTCCACAACAGCAATCACAACTGACCCAATATTCAGGGTCAGAAGTCAGAACTTTCATCATGTTTCAGTAAATTTCTACTAATTTAAAGACAATGAACGGCGCTGCTTCTATGAAATCACACAAGGAGAGCGTTGTATTTATTTGTTTCTCATTTTTAATAACGTAAAAACTTCTGAGTAGTTTACTTTCAGCGCAAGCTCTTTCAACGCAAGTTCAGCTCTTTTAGCACTGCGCAAGAGTTGGTCACATCCGTTTTGCGAAAGTACTAAATAGTCAAATAAGCCCGCTCTATTATTGACAACACTGTCTATACCTGCATCTGGTGTTGGGTTAGCCATTCGTTTATATGATGTTTCGCCCGAAAATAGCGTGGCGGTATGGCGGCAATCATGACGCAGGCGGACAGAGTTCATACTCTGACAGCACCACGAATTAACAGTCGGCCGTATCATAACCTAGTAGTGGTTTGAAATTAAAAAGAAGATGCATATCGAGAAACTCATGTATTAGCAGTATGCAACACAACAGTGTGAAAAAAGTTGCACATTCATATGCGAATACTTTCAGAATAAAATGATTTTCTTCTAAAGCCGCATACGCTTACTATGCTAGTTTCTAGTTAAACCACGCAGTTTAGGTTAGGACTGGTTTAAGATCACACGCAGGCGATTCGTTTATACTGGCACATACCCCGCTGGCACTGCCTACGATATAAGGATCCACAAGGCTGCATATGTGCTAGCAAATGTTAAGAATATAAGCTGATTTAATACTCTAGAAACGCATTAAATCATGTATTATTACTGAAGTACTAGCTTTGACAACTGACGATTGAAACATTTGAAAAAACTTGAGCCAGTTTCCCATTTCACTAGGCAAATTGGAAGATATTTAAAGTGAATAATAATACATTCCTTATTAAAAACTACAAATTAATATTAAATTTCAGTCATTGGCCTTATCAGGGCAGCCTATCACACAAAATTAGTTAGGGAAAAGCCGAATAGGCCATTCCCTAGGACTCCCACCACACATGTTGCTAGAGATTGTAACTCCTGTCTTTCCAGCACAAACATGGAGGAACAAGGAGTTGGACCCAGAAAAGGACCTGATGGACACACCAGAGATAACTTTAACACAAATTAAGAAGACCCGAGCCCGGACGGTGTACCATAAAATGAAATGAAAATATTGGTAGGCAGTGGGCCGGGATTTTTCTGGGGGGTATTAAATGGGCTTTTGACAAAAGCTACGTTTTAGATTAAGTTTAGGGTGATAAGGTTGGTGCTGATTCCTAAGCAAGACAAGGGGTCGTAGCACTCGGAAAAAAAGGAAGACTCTCAGACGCACAATACTGGTTTACAAAGGATAGGTTAACGCTAAGTTATCAAACAGATTTTGGAGCAAGCATGGAAAAAGAGAGGGAAGTACACGGGAGTAAGACTAAGGCTTTCATGGTAATAGTTTTATTAGAGGTTAACAACGCATTCAATAGCATAAGCTGGGGGAATATTACGGAGGCGTTTAAAAAACATACCGCCGTATCTCCGCCAGATGATCTCGACATACCTGGAAGATTGTAGAATGGTTCCCGGGGAGAAGCACACTGTCACCACAGGAAATCTCAGATAAAAATTTCCCAAAAGGTGTCAAGATGCTGCAGTATGCCGATGACTTTGCAGCCTCGGCTACTGGCAAGATAGAGAACGCCCTGCAAGATGTTCCCAATGAAGCCTTGGACAGGGTTACTCAGCAAATGAGTCACAACCACCTTCAACCGGCACTAAACAAAATCGACGCTCTGTATCTAACCGGCTGGAAGCAGGCAAGAAAATAAGTTTGTAGTAGGGGCCACCTAGTCCACATCAGGAAAGTGGCAAAGAACCTCGGAGCCGTCCTCACACTGTGCTATTCGAATTAGCACACGTAGGATACGTTCCGGCAAAAGCACAGCGAGTCGCTTTGAGCCCGGTTCGTATCTTGCCACGAGTTGGCGAAACGTCATCAATAACTGAAGGTTATTTCTTAGCATCGGTTGCCGAGACGACTGCACCAAGTGCACCACCCGTCTGGGTTGGCGTGACCCTGCGCACGACAAAAAATAGAGGTCCATTAAGATCGGCCCAAATGACGATAAAGGTAGGGGTCAGCCAGACGTACCAAAGCGCTTCTGGTCCGGGCCAAGGCGCCGTCATGGGACCTGTTATCGATGCTTGGAAGAGAAATGTGCGATGCCGACCCCTGGAGCGCTGGACCAATAGCCCAATTAATACCTGTCCTGCGGACATAGCCTAATTCAGACGGGGAGATTACGTACGGAGCTGTTCAGGTGTTCTTGGTGTCTTCTATAATATCGGGAAAAAGACAGCCTTAAGCATACAGTCTTACACTGCAGAGCACTAGGAGAGGTAAGGGGAGAGGCACAAGAAATTTAAGGGAAAAGTATTGGAAAGATGATGGACTACATGGTGGAGGGTCCCAGACGCCTGGACCGAGGTAAGAAGCTGGGGACCTCAAAATGGGTTTCGAGTTGGAAAAAGGCCTTAAAGGGAGCTATTTGAAGGAAATTAAAAGGCTAGAACAATTGGGCCGGTACAAACAAAAAAAAGGTACAGAAAGAGGTCGAGAAGAGGTCTGAGAAAGGCAGGACAGAGCGCGGGAAAGGAACGACCAGGTTTTCAAATTCACGACACACTAATTTAGCAATGGAAATACAATAAGCAGGCATTGATATCCTGTTTGCATGTGGATAGTTGTAGTTGGTCGTAATGTAGCTTACAGTAATCAATAGATTAGCAGGCATAAAGGCTTCTTTTCCATGGCTTCGGAGTGATGCGTTTGTAAGTCTCACACAAATCACTGCTGACCTCCAGTGACGTATTATCAAGCTTTTACCAAAATTTCAAAAAAGCATTAAAAAAACTGCCCTTAGCTGTCTCTCCGCATAAATCAAGAAGCAGAGCATAAACATGCTAAGTGCGCTCGGCGAATACATAAGTGTTCTACATTAAGAGTGAAATGGCTGTTTATCGTTACATGTTTCGGTCCTTGCAATCACAGCACCTAGCGTTTATTCATTCGCCTAGTTTTGCAGAAAGCAAACAAAAAAATTATTGTGATGCATTTTTTACTTCCATCATATTAGCTGTGCGACACATGACGCGCTAATTCGGCTGTATTGTTCTCTTCACATAAATAACCAAACAGTGTGGGTGGCTATTAAACAATATACACAAGTCAAAATCATCATAATAATGTATGATTACTGTCATCATTATTGATCATCAAGTTTACATGTTGAGAATGTCGCCTGGACACCTTTGTTCTCTGTCTATACTATCCATTATCTACTGAAACTTCGACTCCCTGGCAAATACACTAATTTTTACATCGACACGCCTCTAGATAGTTTCCACCCATAAATATTATAGTTTCATCTTTGTCACCCAGTCTTCTTGTGTTTTTTACGGTTTTTTTTATTTTTGACCTCCTGAATAAACATCGTGAAACTTGCGGTGGATATCTGTTCTGACCTCAGCCACGGCTTTACTGCGATTTTTGTTAACTTGTTATGTATACCCCTTCATGTTTGTTTATTTCAAGACACCTCTTGTCTAGTGTCTGTCCCTGGAGCGTGACCTGGAAGGGCTCCTCGAATAGCTTCGGTCACGACGTGCAGCTCCACGCTCTCTACCGTATGATGATCTGCTCCTCGACCTTGATCGGCTGCGCGAGTAAGACTTCTTCCGGTCATAGCTCCGGGAACGGGACCTGCGTCCGCGGCCACCGCGGACTCCCCCGTTCCGTCTCTTTCCATGGGACATCTCTACTTTTACGCGAGCTCCGCAGATCCTATACTCAGCAGCAGGAAAAGTTACATGTTAGCAGAAAGCTACCATAGAAATTGCTGTTTAGAAATTACCGTTTCTGCCTTTTACATTTTGTCGCCTTACTTGTCGCAAGACAGTAGTAAATAGAACGCACGGCTTAATATTTCCTTAAATAAGTGTTTGCCATTTATGTTAAAGCTACTACAGATTAACAACGTAAAATACGGCTGGTACGTTTGAAACATCCGAACCACCATTTATTTTTGCTTACGACAACCACTTTATTTGAAAATTACAAAGAAGATTAAACGTTTTTTTTTATTGTAGGAGAAAACAATCAAGCAATTGCACGCCACAATTACAGTCGAAATTTCGCCGCATCAACTGGCGATGACGACGTAAAACAACTGCATTATTTGAAAATATATACTAAGCCAAGGCAAATGGAACACACCGAGCAATAAGCAACCCATGATCCTGCCGGCTTGAAAATGATTTGCCAGGCAGAGTTCATGCGTCGAATTTTTCAAACTAGCAGGTTCTGGTTGGGTTGTCTGATTTTCAGAGTCTCTTTCCGACTGTATAGCTTGTTTCTGTTGTACCTAGTTATTTGCGTCGAGTAGTGGTGAGTGGTTGGTGGTAGTGGTGGTGGTGGTGGTGGTGGTAGTGGATGTGGGTTGTTGGTTGAGATCGGTTGGTGGGTGCAAGGCAGAGTTATCATCGGAGCGCCAAACGTCTGCAGCGGGTTGGATGTAGTGCTGTCTCTTTGGAGAGATTGTTGTAGCTCTGTGGTCGCTGCAGATGAGAGAGAACACGATAGAGTTGTGGAGATGTGGAGTTGGAGCGTTGGCACCGAGAAGTTGATCACCGAGGAGAAGTTCTGTCGAGACTGAAGGGGAGCTCAGCAGTTGCAAGTTGGCTGAGTAGGAGTTGGCTGACGAGGAGAGGAATGGATGAAATGGAAGGATGAATTGCTGTTGTTCTTGTTGTTGTTATTGTTGAACTCAAGATATGGTGAATGGTTGGTCGGTCAACACGACCTACTGCTGTTGATGTTCTTGCCAGCTGTTGGAGCTGACAAGCAGTAGCAGACAGGCGGATAAGTAAGTAGATGGGTGTTTTGGCATGATGGTGGTGAAAGTTGGTGGCCAATGTATGGTGGAGAAGAGGAGAGCTGATCGATCGGAGCTGACTAAAGCTGACTGATGGTGGAGGTAGTTGCTAGCCAGGCTCCCTCTATCGAGGGTGCCAACTGGGGCTTGCGAGCGAGGAGAGTCGAGCAGCAGAGAGGAGAATAGACTGTCACTCTGCCCTAAGTCTCTTCGTCTTGGGACTGTTGCTTGTTGCACCTCGTTGTGCGAAGCGCCGATTAGGTTTCGGGCGCACAGGGAACGCTCAGGGCGTGGGCAGAGACCGACAGAAGAGGCTGATCGCGGATGAGCGAGGAGCTGATCTTGTGGCTCTTGTGTTCGCGCGCGAGGACCCGAGGCACGACGCGGCGCTCGGATTGAAGCTCGCTACTGAAGCAGCTGTGCCTGAGATGGTCGCCTGCAGACTAACGCGTCACTCAGAAGATCAGCCGACGGCCGGTCGCAAGAGGGACGCCATGATACTGCGATTGCGACATCATCAACAACAACGAATAATAAAAACACATAGGATATCTTAGTTGGGTTGTTCACTCAACAAGAACAAAACTAGGCGAGACGGAAAAACCGCTGAAGAGATGAACTTTGCCGCAAATAACAACATCAAGAACAACAACTAGACATCAGAGAATACTCCAGCACACATTGTCTGCATCTCATATTCTATGACCTGTTATGTACCCATTTCCTCCGGTAGAAGAAGAATAGTCTAACTATCGATCAGCACTCGAGACCACTAACGACATGCCGCTCCCGTTGTCAACACCACGCAAAGATTATTGGTGCACTGTTATTAGACTGGACTGTACCTCTGGCGTTTTGACACAAAAACTTCATTCGATAACTAACGAAATAAAAATATAAATCAGGAAACCAAATACTGTTCGCTGCTTTTATACATTAAGAAAATCAAAAACATGCTTATTAAGATCTGCTTTAATAACACATGTGATAATAGTAAAAGTTTTTACGGTAAAATGAGTAACTGAAGAAGGTAACCGTTAAACAAACGGAATGCTATGATTTAACTAGAAGTGGAAAAATCTGCTGGCTAAGCCCCATAAAAAGTGAAATGTTAAGTTAGTGAGACGGCTAGGTAAACCAAATGCATACTAATTTATCTTCTATAATCTTGGAATCTTATCAAATGACAGAGCGATTCATGCTGGAATCTTTTCCTCAGGTTACTGGATAGCATGTTCTTGAATCATCATTGAAGAAGTTGAAGCGCGATTACTGCATCATGGCGCTCTCCGTAACTTTGAAGCTGCCAATTGTTACGAGGATTCTCAGCAGTGATCAACGTGTGGGGGCACTTGTTTCTGCAAGATGTGTCAACCCTCGGAAGCACTTAATATATAACATTCTTACCTTGATCCATCGAGAGCTCGAACCGCGTCCTCTGCATCGCGTGAGTCATCAAACTCGACGAAAGCAAAGCCCGGCGGGTTTCGCGCAACCCAAACGTTGCGCAGGTTGCCATACTTCGAAAATGCCGATTCGATGTCATGACGCGACGTGTGATTGGCCAGGTTACCAATGTACACCTTACAAGTCAAGTCCCAATCGCGACTAGACATCTGCAGTAACGACAGTAAACACACAGAACACTTATATATATATAATGATGATGATTTGAGAGTTCAAAAAGAAAGCATCCAAATTAAAACTAATAAATCCGTGTCTCTATAAATCAGTTGAAGTAGAACAAATTTAAGCAGCCAATATTAGTCGTCAAAATACAAATACATAATTCTGTACGTACAAAATATGATACCTTAAACTTTATAAATATTATTGATATATCCTTCTTAGTTAAGCAAACAAGAACCCAATTAGTTGATACTCAATTGGCCTTTGGCAATTTCATCGTAATCGCATATGAACCTATGACCCCTGATATATGGGAAAAAACAGTCTAGCAATGAGAAAAGGGAAAAAGGATATTGGTTTTGGATTTACACACCTGCAGGAGGGACTTTCACGTTTTGCTCAGGTATTAATTATCTACAAGTAAGGAATCCCTCATACAACTCTTCAATCTCTTGTGTAAGCAACTGAGTCTGTTTAGACCCTTATTTTTAGGCAGATATGTATGACTAGTAGGTAGCTGACTGTGTGACCGCTGAGAGAATGAAATAAAAAAGTGTTAAAAGCCATGCAGTGCTTTTCCATTTTGTCTAATTGAATTTCAAATAGCGGCTATTAGTGATGAGAGAAATAAGCCTAACTATACCCAATGACCCGTAACCCTCCCTAGAGATAGACAATGATCTCCACACGGAAATATTGAACTCACGGGCCGATCCTTAAGATTTAGAAAGTCATCCGCTAGATGTTGCTTAAGGGGAGGCTTTGCGTTCGCAGTGCATCAACAAGCAGCCCCCGCCGGGCACCTCAACCGGTTAAAGAAAGACAGAGCGACGGATAGAGGACGGGGAGGAAATTAACTGATACCAGATCCCTTAGCAGTTGCACATTTGACGAACGAATATTTGACAATTCTTCATTCTAGGAGAGATTTACTTAATCCTCACCCGAAATTGCTAAGCTGAAAGTCATCATAAATTACCTACTTACCTTAAAATTTCGCGATGGACTCCAGATACGACACCGCAGGGTACACAGCACGCCGTGATAATCAAGATGGCGATAGGCGATTGCAGCGCCAATGACTCGGAGCAGGGGCGAGAGCGACGGAGTAGCTGACACCGCGCGCCAACGTCGAGATTCCGTTGCGCTGCATTTAATTAGGCGCGCTCCAAAAAGGCAAGAATATATTTTATACTAGGCCAGTGGAATATCGTATGAAATTAAATGTTCCTTATCAGCAATGATAGCTATTACCAACGTGAGTAGAATTTAATATGCAAATCAAATATGTAAAAACTAGAGCGTATTACATTTTGCGAAACCAATGAGCCCTAAAACTTCCTATTTGCGTCTTAAGGATTGACTAATGTAGCTGTCTCTTGATAGAGCATCATTTAAAGAAGCCATTGGAAAAGCCGCAAAACGTACCTGCTTTTTAAAAGGCTCATACGTTCGCAAATAAATTTATTTTTTGTAACTTACTGTTTATTGCTGTAATTTACATCTTGTATTGCGTGTATGCGCTCCGAAAAAATCGTATAACGGGAAAAATTAATTTTGTCAAAGTCCATCCGAAATTTAAGTATGTGTAAATATGTCTAAACAAAACCATCAGAAGAATAAAATAAACGCGTTCAGGGGATACAAATATCAAATTAAAATAATTTGTGTCATTGGGTGGAAAGGATATTTGGATGCGTAATTTTGTGTTGATATCCCTTTGTAGAACAAAAAATTTATTACGAGCATGTTGGAACATCATTCAGCGAATATCTAAGAAAGTCTTAAGACATTTTTAATTTGAATTTGCTCGAAGTACAAAAAATTTATTCGACTCTCTTCAGGTCTTCTATATGAATTCTCAGTCTTGTATATTTCAGAAATGTGATGCAAATATTCGGATATATACAATCTATAATTAGGAATTTATTCAAGATGGTCGCTTATTATCGTTGTGTTCTAAAAAAAATTGCTTCTGTTTTGTCAAGATAGATTCAGATGAAAAGAAGTTCTAAAGAATTTGTATGTAGCAGACTAAGTTAGGGGGGAGCAAAAATTGAAACTCGAAAAAAATGATCTACCGGAAAGAGGTATTTTTTAAGCTTGCGATTTATACTGATGGCCATTACTCCTTTTGCCAACAGTTAATTTTATGTCGCGCTTAATGATTGTGTCAAGCCCGATTTTCTTTAGATCATATGTTGCTGAGTTCTTGATAAATATCGTCGTTTAAAAAAGCGAATCTAATAATAACAACAGCAATTTTATTTGTGATCCATTTGCACTATTTTTCAAGTCTATATCGTGCCTAGTAATTACAATCCAGTTTAAGACCTATTTAATTCGGAAAAATGATTAACAATATGAATTATATAGTACCTATTCATTGAAAACCCATTGAAAACTATTCATCTAGATATCACATTCTTTAAACGCTTTTTTTTTAATAATTGAGGCTCTTTTCGTGAATAAAATTATTTACTGAGTATTTATTGACATTTATTGAATATTTACTAACATTTTTGTCACTTAGCGTCTTCAAATTATTATTAAAATGGTCTATGGCCGAGCATGTTTGACCTAATATTACACTATTTACACCTTTTTCCTACAAACCGAAGAAATCCGTACGAAAATTAGATCTTCGATGCGCCAATTTTTACCATTTCGGCGGTACTAACATTTGGGCCATTACATATAGATACCACTATAGACTTTTTCTGGTATCCTATAAAAATATGAAATAATAATAATCCAGGCATATCATTGGCTTAACCTACCAATTGGCCTTAACGCAAAACGACTTATAAGAATACTAGGTGAGGGTTTTCTTATCCACACGTAACGATCACTTCTAAAAATCAGTAATTCTTGATTAACCCTATTGAATGTTGAAGGAATGAACACAGAAACAACGGGATTTTCAGTTCTCTTCAGGTGACGCTTTCAGTCACGTGCCACTCCAACGAACTCTATAAAGATCAACGTGAATCCAGGCTGAGCTTTGTCAATTATATTGCTTTTTCTTACACGAGCTTCAATATGTAGAACAATTTCTTCCAAAATTGCAAAATATAACCTATAGTAACACCCTATGATTGTCAGCATAGGACTCAACAGGTCGAGCTTGGTGGCGTGGTGCATTCGTATACACCTTGCGACTGGAGGAGACGCGTAGGTGCATGGATTCGATCCCCGCCGGTGCACATTTACATTTATATGGGATCCGTCTTACGAAGTAATGCAAAAACTGTGTTGGCTGATGGTCAGCTTTAAAATACAGGCCTTAACACCGTGTTAAACAATGATACTGACGACGAGAAATTGGAAGCCCGATGGCACAATTCCATATTGGTATGAAGAATGAAGTTACAATTAAAATAAAGCCGTGAAAATTTGGTCATTATGCTGTCTGGCTGGATGGAAATAAGGAATCGTATTTAATAGACACCGTGGCGTATACAATTTAGGCAAAACGAATACTAATGAAAAATATTAAAACACTCGCTTTGCTTGACGCTTTATTGAGGAAGTAGAAAATAATTCTAGACCACGTGTTCTTATGTTAGTATAAGATAATAATTTTGCACCTTTGAACGAGAAGGTTTGACTTTGCAAATACGCCAATTTTAGGCGACCGCGGTTGACCTCTACTCACCGCTTCTATAGGGGCCAAAAGCGAGAACACGCAAGTAAACATATTATGCAAAGATAATTTCCTAGACATTCAAAAGTATAGCCACATTATAATGCAAAACTTCTACCTATCGTCTAAGTGGGTATGTGTTTTAAAGTTGAAACGACCATTTATGGCTAGCCTTAAGATGGAAGTGGACTTAGTTATCAGCATCAACTGAAAACTTTAATAATTCCGAGTGGTTACTGAGTCAGGGAGACTGTTTCTTTCAAAAGACTTAAATTAGCTCAAAAGGGCCAAGCTTTACTAAGGGAAGCTTCGCAGAAAAAAGGCGCATCTTGTGAACCAAATTGAGAAACACATTTCATTCTGTATTCTTTCGGTCAATAATGTTGATAGCACAATTGCTTCATACTAGAGATAATATAGATATATGGCACTATCCAGAAACAGGTTAAGCACTATTTCATGATGTGGTTAAGTCGAAGTTGTAGGCAACTTTAACTGCATTTGTTCGAGAGTTGTAATTATAATTCCTTCATTAAACTAGCTTGAGCAAATTTGTATGGTTTTTTGTTGTCCTCCGAGACGAAAATGAGCGGCGTTTTTTTGATTACTTTGATTTTTTTGATAACTTACTATTAGAAATAAAATTAGGGATCTTAAAAGTCAGAGCATATTAATTGAAAACACTAACTTACAAATAAAGAACAAAGAGTTTATTAATGTTCTGGAATAGACCTACATGGTCAGGTGAAATAGGGGTACGGTGACTTAAGCATTGGCAAATATATTCAGTTTAAAGATATTTCAATGCCTTTCCCGGGAGCGGGACCTTGAGGGACTCCGTGAATAACTTCTGTCACGGCGGCCAGCTCCATCGCGACGATCCCGACCATATGATCGGCTTCTTGACCTTGAGCGGCTTCGCGAGTACGACCTTCTGCGGTTGTAGCTACGAGACCGGGACCTGCGGGCTCGGCCTCCACCCCGGGCGCCTCCGTTTCGTCTTTTTCCATGAGACATTTCAACTTTTACTCGTGCTCCACAAATCCTGAATTCAGATGGAACGGAAAACATTGCTGTTAGCCTAAGGTAAGTTATAAATAGTACCAGCATTAAAGCCCTACTACCGTCTTTGTTCCAACGATTTCATGGCGGTCTCCATAGCGCGATTTATCGCACATGCGTCGATTGTGTTGTACGAAAAATTCTGGCAGCTTACTGACATCACTAATCCACTTAGCGTATTACGATTAATGGGTCCTTTAAGCCACCAGTGATTGGTTGAAATAGGTATAAATATGAGAAAAGCTCTAAGCACTCGCAGCTGAACTGTATAGTACGAAATTTGATGCATAGGCCAGGTGAAATTGACCAAGAAAACAGTAGATCGCTCAGCATAGTCAGTCAACTATGATTTAAGGATTTGAAACTAAGGCAACCCTACTTCTATCACTCGACGTCCACTACTTATACCACAGACTCACGAAAATATGGAGGAGAAGGGTTTTAACACGTTTGTGATTTTTTTGTTTTCTCTCGCCTGTCCTATTTGCCGGGCCAGTGTGTCTGTCGCCAATCACCTGCTATACATTGACTTGCCTGAGAGATTCACAAGTCAGCGTTTCTTTTCGCCTCAAAGGTAAAAATTATTACACCCAACGAATGAGCCCAGGCAAGTGCTAAACCAATCCACGAGAGGTGTTCACTGTTTCGTACCTGCTCTAGAAGAGGCCTGTGAATTTCGCCTCCGAAGAAGTAAGAAGAATGTGGTTTTGCGTCGTGGACTTATGATAGCCTCATGACTGTTTCAGTCAGCCAGTTTCAGGGCGTAGTTTATTCTGTTGTAGCCCATAGCTCACACGGGTACGCGAACGCGTACTTGTTCACGTACGTGAGTACGTGTAGCTTTGTTCGTCGGATTGCCCAGCAGTAGAGAGAGAGAGAGAGAGGGAGAAAGAAAGCTGATTTTGTCGGAGCTGAATGGCTCGTGGTTGTGGTGGGTAGATAATTCTGGGTTGAATGGTTGTTGTTGACAATAGTTGGTGAATGCAAGGCCTGGGCTAACGACGATCATTGTTATCATGATCATTTGTTTGTCCAAAAGCGTCAACCGTCTCCACGGTGTTGGTGGAGCACTGTGCTGTTTGTGGAGATTGCTGCAGCCCGCAGATAGTGGAGTTTGTGGATTGGAGAAACGGCCGCAGCATAGAAGAGGTGGCGTTGGTTGAAAGAAGTGTCGGAAGCCGAGCGAACGATGTTGATCGAAGTGTGATCGAGGAGAGTTGGGAGATGAACGAGGAGAGTTGTTGGACTGGACGAAGAGAAGTGTGTCAGATGTTGGCCGGAGAGAAGCCGAACGAGAGAGCGAAGGAAACACGAAGGTTGTGACGCATGAGTTGCATGTGTGTGGTTGGTTGGTGGTAGTTGGACACACGCACGATACACAGTCACTATACGGTTGCTGCATATAACATAGTAGTAGTAGTAGTAGTAGTAGTAGTAGTAGTAGTAGTACTAGTAGTAATAATAGTAGTACAAATAGAAACTATAATACCAGAAATTAAGGGTGGTTCTCGTTGCAGTATTGTGTTGGCGAAATAAGTGAAATGTAGATCACTATATCCGTTAGAATTAGGTACACATTTTCAAATATATGGATATGATATATACGTAAGTTTTAAGATACAAACAACACTCGTGGATATAGTTGTTGTTTCTGTTGTTTTGATATGGTGGTTAGTGATGGTAAAGGAGGTAGTAATAGCTGCGATAAGACAAGATTCGCGGCATGGCTGTGAGAAACAGAAGAGCAGCTAATCGATCGATCGAGCGGATCGCTGATTGATGGTGGAGGACGGCGCATCTAGCCGGACGCCCTCCTATTGGAGGACGTCAATCGACCAGGGGCTGGCATGGCTGTCGAGGAGAACAATGAGTGGCAGTGAGTCGGTCGCCTGCCTCCACGTGGGATGTTTTGTTGCACCTCGACGTGCGAAGCGTCGATTAGATTTCGGTACACACGTGTAGGGTAGGCAGGAGCAGCCAGAGGCAGAGACAGGCTGAGGTTTGCGGATGAGCGACATTCGGAGCCGAGATTGGTGTGTGTGGCGATCGAGCGAAATCTTGTGTTCGGCGCGAGGACCAAGGCCGCCCGCGAGCGAGACGAGTTCGAAGTTTCGGATCGCAATCGAATCGTTGCCGAACGTGGCTGTCGCGTCACTCTGAGAATCAGCCGACAGCCGGTCGCCAGAGGGACGCCATGTTACTGCGATCGCGGTTATCAACAACAACGAATAATAAGAACAGATAGGAAAACTTAGTTGGGTTGCTTACGCAACAGTATTGAGGCTAAAATACCGCTGAGAAGAATTTCGACCCACCAACCAGTCTGTATGTCAATCGTCTTTCTATCTCAGACAACTACAACCGTGTGGACAACTCGAAATTTTAGCAGGGGAGAGAGGCCTAACCTTTTTTCAGCGCTTAAGTTTGGCAGCCGAAAAACTAGAAAACAACGTTAATTTATGATTCGCTAAGACAACATCCTTATCACTGGTTTGTCTGCAAACCAGTTATTGTTGTCTTTACAACACGGAAAACGGGTCTTTTGGCGACACCAACACTTGTGAAGTGTCATCCCGGAGTTTAAAGTAAATCGCTTTGGTGAATCGCTATTTACAATAGCATTATTATTGTTATTATTATCGAACACACATGTGAAACCATTCAAATATGCAAGAATACTGTACACACCCAAAATCGCGCTCAAAACAATTGCGCTTTTCCTCGCTATCACTCAAATTCGTGTTTTAAAGCGCGGGGAGAATAGAAGACAAGCTAAATAGCCAGTAGCGCTGCATCATCCTGCAAAAAACACCTCAAGGAAAAGACTACCACCGGCGGCGCATATATACACATATATAATCAGTGAAGCCTAATTAACTTTTGAAATACGATAACAAATGAAGCACAATGAGCGTGGCCAACGACATGCACATGCTCTGAGTGGAACACATCCAAGCTGCTCTATTGGTAGCAGTTATAGACATAGTGGCGACGCCAGAGCGTAATACGTTCAATTCACTTCCATTTATTCACTGCCACAAGATACCTAATTAGATATTGTTATTCAAACAACTATTTCCTCTCCATTTTAAATACTTCTTCCTTTCAACGAAGAAATTGAAGAAAAAACAATTTGGTTATTATTAAAGACTAAATTGTGCTACAGCGGAGTCAACATCCACAATGTGGGCAGGTATAGCTTGTATAAGATTCGTGCATGTCAACAGCGTCTGGATGTGATGGCAAAAACTCTGGACATGTCATTTCCAATCCGGTCTTACCTTGACCCGTCTAAGGCGCGGACGGCGTCCTCTGCGTCACGAGAATCGTCGAACTCTACGAAGGCGAACCCCGGGGGATTGCGAGCCACCCACACATCGCGCAAGCTGCCGTACTTAACGAAGACTGACTCGATATCATGGCGAGAAGTGTGGTTAGCCAAGTTGCCGATGTACACCTTGCAACTAAGGTCCCAGTTGCGGCTGGACATCTGTGACACCAGGTGATACAAGGACTAACAATATAAACACAACACAAGCTGCCCTATTTGATAGGTTCATGCACATTATGAAGATTTTCATTTCAAATTTACCGTATACGATATTAACTTATGATGCACATAGTCTATATTTTTCTTAATTGTAGCAATGTATATTGTTAGAAGTGAAAACGAAATGAATGAATGAATGTTAGAAATGAAGTTTTGCAAGAGATCTGCTCTTAGTAGAAGTATTGACAAGCTTGCCACTCAACGAACCACGAACAACAACGATTCAGTTAAGAATAGCTATTGAGATAGGAAATGACACGAAGCCTACTACAACACAACAGATCGGCTGAACCGGCGTGCAATCCGACGTCGTAGAAAATCGATAAGCACAGCCACTGACAATCATATCAAACGACACTCCCCTACGACATGCTTTTTAAAATTGCACCTACATTTAAGTTTATCCTCACACTTGTTTACAACGCAATGACTTTTCTGTACTGTACTCGTAGGATGCGAACACCGACACTAGACCAAATCAAGTATCAGGTATGAGCAGGCGAAGCTTTCATAAAGCGGGCCGTAAGCCTAACAACGGAGGATGAGAAAGTCGAGCCTCCTGGCCTTCAAGAATTTCCTGCACTCGAATACGAAACTCAAGCTAAAATTGTCTTCCCAAGCTAACGGTTTCCTGTCAAAACAAGCCAGAGCCAGAAGACGCCGATATCTCCTACAGGTTCAAGACGCGACTCTTCCGATGTTTTGCCGGCACAAATGAACCTAGGCCGGGAAAGATCGCTGTAGCAATGGGCCGTTTTAGACATATGTTGCAATATTGCATTTAACCAAATAAAATCCTTTTCAGTAGTTTGGGTTGAGATTATATACTCGTTTGACTAGATACGAGTATACACACAAATAAGTTTAAAAGACCTGCGCTTACGTTGAGATTTGTAGAATTATCCCAGTCGAGACGTCACAAGGCTCACAACACGCCGGAGATATCTCGATGGCGGCTGCCGACGACAGCGCCACCACGCTCACGCAGTTGAGTGGTAGACGCAATTACTAGACGCGGCAAAATTTAATTCCGCGGCGACCCATTACTGGGCTTTCATCATGATTCGACCCCACGGTACCTAACCATTGACACCGGTGCGGAAATCTCGAAGGCAATCCATAAAACCGTAAAAAGACCTTAACTCCATACATTATATTCCGTTCTTATTAAAAACAAGGTTGTCTAAGAAAATAATGGTGATCACAATGGTAATATTTGCGATGACAATAGCAAAAATAACGAAAACTAACGGGATTAGATATACAGCTGAATATATGCCATCCATTTCTATATATATATATATATATATATA
>MNPL01003303.1:0-10480 GCA_002081605.1 Tropilaelaps mercedesae
TATATATATATATATATATATATAAAACGAGGAAAGTATATATTGGTCGGGCGCGCCGACAACACAGTGTATGATCGACAAAGATAAGAACAGCAGCATTACGAAACGTCTGTCGAAGATCTTGGATTTTTGCCCTATCTGAAATTTATTAATGCCAATTATTAAGTAATTCCTTAATTTTTCGGTCTGAGTGCAGTCCACAGAGGATGAAGTTGAGATAGGCAATTGCTTTATTCGGCGATGTAAACGTGTCAATATGTAATGAACATATATATATATAAATATATATATATATATATATATATACACAAATTACACACATGAACACAGATTCACACAAGCAAGCAAAAGGGCAAAAGAATTCAAAGAGGGTGCCGCAAGAGGCTCAATCTGTATTGACTGTCAAAGGCGATAATGAGCGGCAGAAGATGGCGACGATGATAGCTATGAACAACACAAGCGACTTCTGGGAAATCCAGTAACAACAGCCTTAGCGCCGACAACAAAATAGTTTGTAGCTAGAGGCAAAAGTAAGGACGGGAAAAATACAAACGGAGAAAACGCTCCACGAGTGTCCAGAACACGACTACTAAGCTGAAGGGAAACTGGAAACGATCGATGACGAAGCGCCAAATGGCCCGATGTGACTAGAGAAACTAGCGGCGGGCAACAAGAAAATGAAGCAAAGGATAAAAAAGTGGGATGCGACTCTAGTTTGACTACTGTGATTGGTTAAAAACGTGTCATGATATTACGTACTATTATTACATTTATTATTTTTTAATTTCGGTTAATAGAACAGTGACACTAAAATCGACACTAAAGGGGAGGAGAGCGGCTCGGATTATAACTGACGACGAACGCGTTTAGGACGACGTAAAAGTTGTGCGATTATGGTGGAGGTAACAGCGACGATCAGCCATTAGTTGCGTCTTGAACGTGGAAACAACACTTTTTGCTCGCCTCTTGTCCCACTTTTTTTTTAACCAAAAAACAATGGCAGTCGCTTGAACTGTTTATTTGAAGTTAGTCGTGTACCTCCTTCAATGGTTGATTTCCTGAACACGTAGTGGACGAATATGCAGAAAATAGTGCATGTCGACCAAGATGCTCCTTGAAGCATTTTTCAAGCTTGATACTTCAAGCGTGAGAAAAGAAGGCTTGGCAGACGATGACCAAGTCGATAAAGGACAAGGAATAACATAAGAACTAACAGAAAGAGGTGAAGTTGCCATGGCTAGAAATCGTAGTAATGGTCTTCAGCGTAGAGGCGATGAAGAACTCCAGAGGTGGCGGTAGAGGCGGAGACGATTAAATTTTACCATCAGGCTAGGTGAAGGTGTAAGAATGCAGTGAGTTGTTTACCAGAAAAAGAAGAAGGTGGCATGTCAGACTGAATTAAGAAAAACTAAATAGAGTAATACAAGGATAGAGATAAAGATTGGGAGATTGGTATGAATGCCACCACGTGCGCGTTAAACGGGTTCGAGTGGGAGGGTAGTGATTTCAACTGTGGAGTCATTGGGACGATTACGTAGTGGGGATAACCTGAAGGAACAGATCGCATGCTTTGAGATTGTGGTACCTCAAGCGCAAAAAGAAAGAAGTAAAGACGAAGTCAGAAAGATGGTGATGACGATGTGGGTTGAGGTCTTGAAAAAGACAAATGAAATGAGATCGGGGGAAGATGATTTATTCGACGTTGAACAACATACGATTGATATTGTAAGGGAAACATTGAGTAGCAAGCCAATGGCAACTGTGACCCGTAGAGGCAAGATTACGAAAAAATCAACAAGGGAAACTCTCAGCGAAGACAGTGAATGGAAGTAACGCTTGAGATTCTTCTCAAGAAATAACCGAATTCACAAATTCTAACATTTCTGACATTTGGAAAAACGTATTTAAAGATTCGACAATTTCGCCGCGATTGGCTCTAGCGGCTCTCAGTAAATGATATCTTAATAAATTATGTGTCAATTGGCAGTCCTTGTGTTGTCTGTCTTTTAGTGGAAAAAGTGGTGGTGGCTTTCATCGTACATTATTGATAAATGCATGCATTTGTATAAGTTCGGTTTACCTGCACGGGTGGAGAAGGCAGCGAACAGTTTATTGGGTTATTGATAAGCTTTCGGTCATTGACCGTAAGATATCGCGCATTTCGGTGATGAAGAAGCTTGACTAGGACTGACAATTAAATCTTTGAGCTTTCTCTCTCTCTTTTTCTCTAAATCTCTGAACTTTATTTTAGAATGAGAATTGAAATTAATAAATGTCGGTCTATTTTGCGGCATTTTTCGCACAAAGTTTCTGGTGTATGATTAAAGCAAAAATTAGACCAAGTTTCCGAAAACTGCTCAATCGTGATGCCCCTAATTCAGTCGAACATTCAATGACCAGTTTCTTCTTGACTAGTTATTTTTACATCCTATATATATCCCCTAATAATAATCCCTTGATAAAAAGTAGTTTTTTTTGCAATTTTAGCGATGTTGAAGCATTTGATGAATATAACACTTTTATGTTCAATATCCATGTGGGATTTTATGTTAAATTCAAAACAAGGTCCAATATGCGAATTAAATAAAAAATATATCTTCGTTTTTATGTAGAATGTGTCAAACATTTGATATCAACATCTTAACGAAATAGTCGTTGTTTTCAACTTTCGCATAAAGTTCGAGTCAAAAAAATTTTAGTACGAAATTATTGCTCCAAATCATTTCTATCCTTGTCAATGACGTAATATTTTCTACAACTAGTATACTTGATTTCAGATTCACTATTATTTTCATAGCAGTCACATCCGTTGTCTTCAGACAGAAAACATCCTTTTAAAAATTGGCAAAGTGCTGCGTCCTAGCGACATTTGGTTAAGAATTGATTAATGCTTCAAGTTTAAGTTCGAGTTCAAATGGCTGACTTGGCTTACCCCTATAACATCAATAACACGGTGCCTTGTAAATGGTAATAAACTACATATGTATTTTATTGTGTGCCAGTAGACAGATCACATAGAATTAAATGGAAATAAATATTTAATTATCGTAATGAATGAAGTCAATATTCTTGAAAAGAACTTTTCTGCAAACTCTAATTAGCATTTAGTCATCCAGCGATAGATACGGAATGCCTACTTAGATGTAAAATACAATAAAATAATAACACCTTAAACAGTAAAATCGAGAAAATATTTATTTTGGTCAATCAATCATTTATTTGTATTCTACAAGAGAAAACAGCTATACAAGTTCTATACACATGAACACAATATTTACAATGATTGTATACAGCACATTTTTGGGTGGCCCAAATCGACGTTTTGTACTAAAATTCTTAAAAGTCAGAGACATAGTCGACCAGACGAGAATCATGTCCTGAAATTGAAAAACAAATACATCAGACGGTCACGCTAAATGTGAATTATCACGCCACCGTTACAATTAACTGATTCAAATGTAAATCATGTAATCTACCATTAAAACAATGTGTAACCTTTATATCTACCATTTTTCTCCAATCGGGCTTTCTTGTTACTATAGTTTGTAGCACACAAATCAAAAACCGTCTTGCCACACATAGCAACTCTCTGCAGAGCTGTAGTCCTAGCAATATTAAAGATTGAGCAAAACGCTTTTATGTCATTATCCAGCTTTGGTGCATAAAATAATGTGCTCAAATGTTCAAGAATTCATTGTTAACATACTTTGCGATATCAGCTTGGAAAGACAATTCCGAATTCTAGAATGTTACTATTTATTATTGGCTTATTTAACATACGATAGTCGTGAACTAGCGAAGTTCGCGTCTTACATTTTTCGAGGCTCATCTACCCCAACAGATAGGTTTAAGTTGGCGGTCACGCTCAGATGATTGAATAGTATAATTGGTGTAGCGGGTTGACATATCTCTAAACACGAAAACTACATAAATTATAGACAATTCTTCGCACTTGTAGCAGATTTCCGCGAGCGGGAAATTTAATACGGGTTTTAAAGAAATTGGCGCTCAAAGGCATGCCCCCGCGTATGGTTGTAAACAACATCAAGAAAATTGGATTACGCCAACACATACACTTTTCGTTGGCGTATCTGCAAGCCTTCCTCGTCCCTGTGGTTTCTTTGGCGCCCGGCCGACATCATCGATGTTGGTTTGCTAGCGGCGGCCGGCAGAGGACGTTGTTGCAGCGGTATCGATACACCCTCTACAAGAGGAAATTTCGAAACGTGGCTCGTATACCGGCTAGAACCTATACCAGAACATTCCGCGAACACGAAAAAGACGCAGAACACGACAGAGCGTCACAAGTAGACAACATACACACGTGCACGCAAACACTATCCAATCACTGAGGAGTTCGACCATTAACGCTGTCTTTCCTGCTCAGAGCTCAGAGATACCAAGGATGAACTTGTGGGGCAAGCCGTTTTCTTGGTGAGGGTAGTGGAACTGCTACATGCAGTGATGTCGACTACTGAAGCGTGCTAATCACCCACCGTTTGTCGTGGTAGGATGGGTGCCCGGTTGCAGCACTCGTTGCAGATCTTTTGTCCGAGGAACCGACTGGATGTATGGCGAAACCTTGGCGATGACAGTGCCCCTATCGGGCGTAGCTACAGCTGCCATTGTCCACCTCAACCTTCGATGTTTCATCCTGTAGAATAATGAAAAGGCAGACGTGGATGTTGAACTAACAGATAGTTTCGTAATCCTGTTGCTATGCGGACACTTATATTTTTGATGCTAAACAACCTTAGTGCTGGTCACCATAATTTGTTTCCGTGCTTGTTGAAAGTAAAACCTCAGTACTCAGATTACAACCCATTGCATACCTGTAGACCGCCATGACAACAATGGCCACCGTTTTGAGACTATGCTTTTTCGGCGGAAACTCCAGCTGCCTCAATGCGCAGTTTTGAAGATAAGACTTTTGGACCAGCAATTGCAAGCGGCGGCTTTCAGATCGACGAAACACCCAATATAACTTGTGAAGTAACGACACAAGGTTCTCGTCAGCAGCGGTATTATTATTTTTCGCTTGAACAAGACTACGCAGATCCTCAGCCTCGCCACGAAGTTCATCTAGTGCGGCCTGAAGAGTAAGGCATTTCTCACATCCCTCAAGCCACCGGAGGGACCCGCATTCGGGGAACGCATCGGAGAGAGCTGCCAGTGTCTCAGGATCGATCCGTCTCTGAAACGCTGCACTGCACAGGCGCAGTAGCTTTTCCGTTGCTCCAATTCGGTCTTCGGCGTGCTTTAGAGCTTCACGAGTCTCTTGCAGTTTGCCGGCGAGGTCATGAAGTTTGCGGTCCATCGACTCCTTAATTCTAAGACCAGTCTCCTTGACGACCTGCTCGGTCTTCTCCTTATTCTTCTCAATGTCCTTACGCAGGTTCTGTGTCTCTTTTGTTACTTTGACGAGTGTTTGCTCCTTAGCTTCTAGTGTAGATTGTACGTTGCGAAGCTCCTCTGCTTTGAGGCGGAGTTCCTCACTGAGGAACGCCTTCTCGTGTTTTTGTGACGACAGCGCTTCCTGATGGTCGCGTAACAAGCTATCCTTCTCTTGAAGAACTCGCATATGCATAGTCCGTTCCTGCTCTACACGCTCTTGCCACTGCACCTCTAGCTCTCCGATGGCGTCCATATTCGCTTTGTTTAGTCTCTCCTCGATTTGACGGATTAGGTGATCATGCTTGATTAGAGGTACCATTGTTTTCTGTCGAAATAACAAAGTGCAATGTTAGATATGTCGATGTATACCATAGGCTCGTATGACGACCATGTGTTAACTTCTAATTTCTCAATGCACTGCAGACAGTGACTTGACTTCTTTAAATTTGCAGACTGCAAACTTTTAGCACTCTTACCATCTCGTTACGGAGCTGCTCGACGAGGTTCTTTAGCTGGTTCACTTCGGATTGCAGCATCGAACATTTCGCCTCATACACGCACTTACGGTGCTCAAGAAGGTCCTTTTCACTGCGAAGCGTCAGGATCTCCTCTCGCAGTTCGCGATTGATACTCGAGTCGCGGAAACTGGTTTGCAGTTGCACCGACTGATGTGAGCCATAGCCATCAGGTGACGAGCTCATTTCAGACGATGAACAGACACTGGCACATTCGCGCTTGGTCTCGCGTTCGGCGACGCTTTTCTCGAACATTTCGACTCGCAAGCGGCGCAACTCGAGCTCCTGCTTCTCGAGTAGGTCTTTCATCCAGGCGCACTGCTGGCAAAGCGAAGCGACGGGTCCGGCGCCGGCCGGCACCACCAGAATGCCCGGCTGCTGTTGCTCCGATGGGTCTTTCATTGAAGGCGTTCGACGTGGAGATGAACGACATGACGAGCTGCTAGTTTCGAGTTCGTCCTGGCCAGTGCTGAGGGAGATGCAGTCGTCATATACAGCGAGTTTCTTTCGAAGCATTTGTGTTTCTCTGACAAGAATGTCCATCCGCTCCTCGAGGAAGTTCTTAGTATCTTTCAGAGTGCGGACCTCGTCCTCAACAATTCGCAACTCGTTTTCAAGACCCTCGGCCTTCTTCTCAGCGGAAATCACTTTCATCTGTAGGTCGCTCGTAAATATTGACGGCTGAGTCATGTCAACCTGACGTGCTTCTAACTTATTTAGCAGCTCGGCGTTCTTGAGCCGAAATTCGGCGATCTCGTTTTCGTGATCCTGAGAATAACATTTTCACACATAAATGCTAGGTGATCCAAAGTAGCTTAAGGTAAATGAAAATCGACAATTGCAGCGGTTTTTGGTTGTACTGTCTTTCATGAAATCACGTTATGACTTCACGCGTCTTTTGCATGCATCATCAGGTTAACCTGTTTGTACAAAGCTATCGAGATATTACATAACAGCTCCATTATACCGGGCCTGGCTGTGGAAGATATGTTATACATGATTTGTTTTAGCTTGTAGATAACCCATAATATTCAAAAAAAGCTAAAGTCATTGAGAGCTTTTAAAATCTGGTTTGATTGCTTAGAACTTCCTCTTAGTTTCACACGATATGATTTAACGACTCGATTTTACTGCCAATGTATTTACCTCGTATTCACTCTCGAGATGGGCGATTCTTTGCTTGGCTTTGGCCTCAGTCCTCCTTAGCTCCTCAACAATTTGCAATAGTTTTTCGAGGTTGTCTTCAAATGCTTTCATCTGGGATAAATGGAGGCTTGTGTTGGGACTCAAAAAATCCTCGTCTGCCTCCTTAAGTGCCAACGCTCCACTACTAAAAGCCTCTGTTTGTGGTAGAGCGAGGACAGGGTGCATCCGTTCGGCCATGATCCGCAGGCGTGACGAAACTTCATGCAGAAGTGTTTGATGTTCTTCCGCTTCTCTGACACTCATCTCCTTAGCACGAAGCTGCTCCCTGAGAATTAGGAGGGACATTTCCATATCGTCATGGCTCGTAGCGTTCTCGCCATTCGACAACTGTTGCTGCTCCGACTCTTGCGCTTCCGACGCTGGCGAAAGCAATCGCGGTTCCGGCAGTTGTTGGCCTGACTGCTGCCCGATCTGACTTGCGATGAGGTCCTGCTCGAGTCGGCTAATTACCTCTTTAAGATCGACAATTTTCTCCCGGGCACATTTCAGCTCGACTTCAAGTTCACTTCGTCGACGAGCCATCATTTCCATAGTGGAGCTCTTCTCACGAAGTTTCGTTTCCAACGAATCCAGCTCCTCCTGATGGTCTTGGTCGAGAGCCGTGGAACGGCGACTGCGCTCTCTGAAGCAACAACCGGTGCAAAAAGAGTTCAGCGACCATGGTGCGGTATAATATTACGTATGGTAATTGCATGGTGCTGATATAAATTTATAATAATAGTCAAGACTTTATTGCTTTCTACAAATGCACATTGCTTGAGTTACCTAGCAAGGGTATCCTGGAGATTCCGAATCTCTCGTTCCAGAGCTTCGCATTCAGAGTCTTTCTCCTGGGACACCTCATTAAAGAACTTTTTGCTTTGTTGCAGCTGCCGCTCCATTGCATCTAGCTGTTCCTCCCGTTCGCGGAGGATGACCTGAGCTTCTTCGGCAACCTGTAACACCTTCAAACATAGCAGTTCTATAATCGGCGTTCCATTAAGTGAGCTGGCATACATACACCGTATGAGGATGCAGGATTTTAGAGCCGTTATTTTCATGTGCCATTCCATGCCACGTGGGACGAAGGTTTGCCCTGGGTACGTGTTTCGAAATATGAGACTTCGGAAGAAGGTATCCAGTTCACACTCGCAATCAAATTACCCGGATTAAATTAAGGCATTAGGTTAGGTGGTATTATTAGTTGCAGATAAATTACTTTTCGCTTCTACCTGATCCCTTTCGTGTCCCAGCTCTTCGAGCCTTTGCTCGAGCACCGAAATCCGCTCGTCACGCAACGAAATTTCACGTCGGCAGCTTCTGGTTAAGCTCAGGTTTTCACGTTCCAGCCTGGAGTTCTCCTCCGTGAGTCCTGCAAATTCCCATCGGAGCACCATTGACACAAACAAATGGCAATGTGAAGGTGTAGACGTCATTGAACAAGCAGTCCATGAGCGACACATTCGCAGATGCTAGCAGACTAGATTATGAACGACAATGACCATAAGTATAGCAGGGAGGTACGTGATACACAAAGTTGTTGTTTAAGTCAAGACGAGCAAGAAAAGGACAGTAGACACGTTAAAGTTAAGTGTAACACTACGTGTCAGATAGAGTAAGGAGCTTCCCGGAATATAACTTATTAGAGGACTATACGGGTACAAGGGAAGACGGGGTTTGGCATCAGAAGGATGGTGTACGACCACTCAATGATACTCGAACGACGCACTTTTGTGCTTCAAACGTCATGCGGATAAAAATAATGTTAGGGTACACGGCTCTCAGGGCGTAGTTGTTCTAAGTTAAATATAGAGCCAGACAAAAAGTCAGATTTGAAAAAATGGGGAAATAGAAGCGAGTATGACGCAAACCGGTATTCGTTCAAACCGTACTTCGTAATGAACAAAGGCTTATTATAACGCTTGAAGACTTTTTATAACCTAATAGGTCGTCGTCGAATGCAGAGGTAACGAAATTGTTTTAATTCCAATTCCATAAGTGCAATTACTTGAGAAAGAGGTTTCAGCTGTGTGTGTGGTGCATGTAGTACTTCTTGAGCACACACGAGCATACACGAGTTAATATCGCGTATTCATCACCGAGAAAATATCTTGACACTTACGCAGAGTAAGGAAATGCTGGCATATTGCATTAAGACGTTTTAGTAATGAAATAACCTGTGTTTAACAATGGACAAACTAATCAATATGTCGATCAAACTACACTTTAGTATCTGTAATGGTCTATAGTATGTCCTCAGCAACGCCAACTGGTAAGCGAGATGATGTGGCCATGAGAAGCAACTGGTTATTTGCACAGATATATGCATCACTTCGCCACAATTATACCAGAAGCAATAGGAAAGCGACGCTAAAGTAAGAAAGCGCAGGTTCTCGAAATAATGTGAAGTGTTTTGGAAGAGAAACAAAGCAGAAACCGAGACAGCAAATCGGCGAGTGAAGATGACATGGTCTGTAGATATTGAATCAGATAGATCGCAAACACGGAAAGGGTGGACATCACATGACATCAAAGCCCATGGTTAGTATAGGGAGGCGTAGACGGCCAGATTCATTAACTATGACATATTAGTTCCGACGCTGAACATAGCAAAGCCCGCTAGACGTTCGCTTCGTACAGCCCCTATCCAGTAGGGGTACGTGATGCCTGCAGTTGAATTTAGTTGCGGTTATTCTACGCACAATATTTGTGCTTCAGCATCTTTTCGCCGTGTACTCGATGTTGCGTGGTTGACAGACGGCAGTCTAGTTCACTCAACAGGCCCGTATTTTAATTTGGGTTTTGCTACGGCCATGCCCCGCTGTTCGAGTGACTGGTATCATATACGTAATAGCACCCGGTCGTTTTGAATGACTAACAAACTTCGCCGCTGCTGGACAAAGAAGCATGCCATAGTGTTTGTACCGACCATGGATGGCGAACGGGTTTGTTTACCTGAGGATCTTTTAACATCATCACCACCAACACCACCGCCACCATCATTAGCGAAGTTGCTTGAGATTGTCCCATCCACAGAAGTTTCTTTCTTGGCGTTACAGCCGCCTGATACAATAATGGGGTACGGCACACAACAACAGTAAACTTCAGTCAACAAAAATGATACGTAGTTTTCTGTAACGTGCGAGTCAAAAAAATGCTTCGAAACAGCTGCCAGAAAGCCTTAGGTGATTTCTGGTTAATGTAATACATTGGTTCCCATAATCATGACGATGTGAGGAATCATACAGTTCAGTTCGTAATTGCAAATATAAATCAATTTTCCACAGAATTTTGGGAATCATATACAAATATTACAATTTATATTTCTGGTGTGCTTACTTGACATATATATATATATATATATATATATATATATATATATATAT
>MNPL01003307.1:0-10988 GCA_002081605.1 Tropilaelaps mercedesae
ATATATATATATATATATATATATATATATATACACAATCTTTGGTATGTGAACTTGAAGAACCGGGTGTTAATCTATGCACTTTGCGTTGCTATTCGAGCGTGAAATTGAATAGGTTAGATATTGTTGGCATGATTAGTAAGAATCGCTTCGCAGCGCTTTAGTAGTTTTAGTACAAAGAAAGCAAAAGGCTCTTCTATGTTTATTGGTTCATTGTTGTACCTGTTGGTGATTATCCATACGTCCGACTTTGTGGTGCATTTGGCAAATGCTGTTTAATTGTCTTTCGTGTGGTAGAAAATTGAAGGTTGCGATGGTACTGAATACACTACATTACAACGTAGTAAAAAACTTAAAATACAAAGCTGTTTCACCATGTACACTAACTGCTATTATCCGTACGTTTGCTTGTAGCACCGTAATAGTTGGACCTCAATTGGACGCATCACTAAGATTTGCACCGCACTGTTATTCACTGTCCACAAAGCAATCTCGTGCATAGATCACTAATGAGAAACAGGCAGAGACAATACACCTTACAAGGCTTTTTGTAAATACGGTGACACTTTAAAGCAAACAGGGGGTGATCCTATTAATTACCCCAATTGTAAAATGTAAAATGTGTAAAGGCTCTATAAGGTTGTAAGCGCAAATTTTTCATTTGCGCACAAACTAGTGACTCTGTATTAGGTTCACAATTACGACCAACATCATGCATGCAATAAACAGAATGACGACCAAACGTAAATAACTATTTAGTTAGTTTAGCAAAACTTGATACACCATATATTTAGCGTATGTAACGACCCTACAGATCCCTTTAATAGGAACTACTACAGGTTTTTGTTGCATACATTATATTTAATCATCATAATAGACAAAGTATAGAAGAACTCACAGCCGACAAATTTACTATCAATACAACAAATTCACTTATACAACGTGGTTATACGGCAAATTACATTAGATTTTCAAATATATCATATGATCCATAAGCTAGTTCTACATCCGGCATTACTTTAAAAGCTCAAAACGTGTTCATAAACGCATTCATCACCCAGTTGTCTAAACGACAACGCAACATAACGATGCATTATGCCGTATTATTGGCTTATGGGCACGGTCATATCGACATCCCAATGATTCGGACCTCGGCCAGCTTGAGACCCTAGACAAAAAAAGAAGAGGTTAAAAAATACCTGTCGAGGTGATTTTGCTGGATGCTTACCTGAGATTCGGCCTTCCCAGCGACCATAAAAGCCTGACAACACAGGTGTGCCGGAGGAAGGGCAAAAGGATTTAAGTTGAATGATGTATCCTGCAGCTGTTGATATAAATTTCAGATCGTTGTCCTTGACCAGCCGAATCGTGGTTGTTGGTAGGGGCCGCACGTTGAAAAACAGCAACTTCAACGTGGCATAATATAAGAATATAGTGTGTAAGTGCTCGTATGGGAAACTCGTGTTAAAAGACGAAGACTAAATTTGATAGTTGTTGCGTATTGGTATAAAATGTGAGAATCTTGAAGCGTGAAAAATGCGTACAATGACCATAGCATGACGTATAGCTGTCGAGTGAGAAATAGACAAAAGAGACGTCGTGGCTAATCTGCGGAGGTCCGTATAGTCTGAGAGAAACGGAGAATATAAAACAAAGTGTGGAAATATGGATATTTTAATTAAACTAGTTTAGCCTGCTTTTTAAATATAAAACAACATGGTAACAAAAATGACAGTGACATGCATTTCGCGGGTATCTTACCGTACAGATGAACTATATGACACTCATATGTATCCTTAGCACCACTTGATGTCCCTGAAAACAGCGAAAGAACATACCAATATAATTTTGATTAACTAAAGAATTGCTGACTATTATCTCTATGGCTTGTGTGTTGGTATAAAGTTAATTAGGCGCTCAGCTTGACAAATCGGCGCTTTCCGTGGAAAATGACATACTCTAGGGCTTTATAGAGAAAACACAGCTTCTGCAAACTCGTCTACAGCACCTCTCATATCAACTCTATATTTTGTAGGAGATGTCTGTTGCATGCATTGGTCTAGCTTTCATAAATCCTTATAGTGAATAAGCTTTCCACAGCAAAATAAGTAAAATACACCATCAGGTCGAGTCAAATATTTTGGGAATCATGACGGACTTACTACGTAACGTCACAGGTACTACAGACCCAGTAAATGAAATTTGGTGCCTGATTAGCCGTGACTGCATTTAGCCGATGACGCGTGTGCCAACCGGACCATGTGTGCCTTACCTCCCTAAGGGGATACGACAAGCGTAACGGTTTTTACCTTGAGAACTACTTCGTCCATTTTTTAGTCACGTTTTTCACTAAGAAGCTTTAATAACGGGTCTACTACGAAAACTTTACACACACACACACACACACACTAAGGGCGTAAACAGACGTGATGTCGAAACTAATGCCGACGTTAGCCTCAGAGTGACCATCGTGTTCCCTCCGTGCGCGAAACCTTGCTATGACTATGAGTTCCGTGTTTACGGTTTCTAGTAGCAGGAAATTTCCGACCAATTAGTGGACTTCCGTCTACTCGGACTTCAGACCTCTTGGCCTTCTCTTTTTTCGAATTTCTACGGAAACTGGCGCACAGACATCTCACTGCGGTCTGCTGCCAATATACAACGCAGTTCAATGCTAAGGACATGGTAATTTCCTTCGTATCTCAGTTCCTTTTCCGGTTTGGTCGAGCACTAAATTCCATTCCAAATCGTTGTAGTGTGGCTGTCATCTCTTTCCGAAGTTCTTTGATATCCAACCTAGGAGGTGAGGGAACGGATGCAGAGACTTTACCATAGGACACCTGTACACGACATTGCAGCCAGCTCAACCCGAAGATTTCCGCAACTCCTGCTCTTGTGGTCATCAACGTACGGAGAACGAAGAAATACACAAGAAATATCGATATTTAGTCATCCTTCTAGGGTCTTCTTAAGTGTTCTTCTTTGCTTTTACCATAAGCGCACGTGCATTCCTGAAAAGAGTTAGCGTATGTAGTGGTTATTTGACACATGTATGCTTGTGTGTCACTATGTCTCATCGATAATTAAAAGGAGTTTTCTCCGTTCGTTATCCGGATCAAGACAGCAAACCGTCTGCATCGCATGCTTATGTAGGCAAGTAACCTCACTAGCTTCCATTAAGTCCGAAATGGTTTCTTGAACCAATCTTCATTGGTCACCTACTATCCATATATTTTTGTTTCGTTTCGATCTGTCCAATTGTATAGTAGCATTCATTAATGTCAACATTAAAGTCAACAAGTAAGCAACATGCTACAGGGAAAATGTTTTGGTGGGGTGTTACTGTGAAGGAAACCAGAGGTACGAAGTTAATGACAGTGTTTCATCTGGTAACGTCCTATTTAAAGTGTTAAAACGTTTTTAAAATACGATAAATATAACTGGGACGCTTTTTCAAGAGTGTTGCGCTGTATTTGCAATGAATAAGGTAGAGGTGGAAAACTTAATAGAAATTCAAACAAACGAGGTAAATTTAAAAGGACTTATACAAAGTGGGGTAGACAGACTGTGCACATAATGGACCGTAGCTGCATTTGCGAATTCCCCTCAAGGAATCAGCCTAAATAATAAACATCTAATTACTATATTAAGTCTCTTATCAAATTTTTAGCTTTTAAGTAAGCGGGGCTAGAAGACACACATCAAGGCTTCACATCATAAAACTCCTCGAGATTTTATAACAAAGATTATGAAGTTTTCTTAATAGCATACAGCATATGGCTTTCGAGGACTCCCAATAGATTACACTGAATTCATAGGCCAGTGTGACCAATGGTTGCCAGGTAAATATTAAGGATGATTCATGTCAGCCCTCGAAGACTCATCCTGGCGAAGTCTATTATATCCTAGTTTTTACATAGGAGCCACTTCAATCGAAATATCTAACATTGATTTGAAAAGAGTCATTTATAATTGTCAAATATCCAATACTGGGCATAGCATTATAATAATCCATCGACTCCGGTACGAAAATATATGTGCTTATCAACATTAGATATCGCATTTCTCCGGCTTAGGCGAATGTGCCTACGTTAATTCTAAGTGAAACTACTCTAGATTATCCATCCGTTGGTCGCTCAGTCTGATCCAGTATAAACGCTTTCCAATACGTTGTAGCGGATCAAGCATGAGAATGCTAGGTCCTCGTGCTCGCAAAGATGTATAACATAACACAAAATGACAACGGCATTGCTTCTCCCGTTAGTTGTGTTCGCGCCAGCTGACACAAATACTTCGAGCAACGGCGAGCGATGAATATATGAATTGCCTGGCACCTTCTTTGCAGACAGAACTACAAAATATAGTAGAAGGGTGTTATAAAGATATAATTTTTTGTCACAAAGAAAATAAAAACTAAAGGTAGTTGTGGTAAAATTAACAGCTCCAAGAATAGAAGAAAATCCTGCTAAATGAAGACTAAAAATTCTTAGATCAACTGAAGCTCCTCTATGGGAAATATTTCTTGATAGAGGAGGGTAAACTGTTCATTCGGTTCCTGTTCCTATTTCATAACAGATTTATCTCCTCTTTTAGCGGTCAACCGCTTATAGTCAACAGATGCCATTGGTAGTGTGACCAGATCTTGGTGAACTTGTTCACATATTGAGTTATTTACTTGTGATTCAAAGATTCGACCACCGGTAACGCCTTGACCCGCCTATAACGAGTGCTATGGCTGCTGTGAGTCCTCATGAAGCGCCGATTCAGTTGAGTATCTTGACACCTTTTTGTGATAATGATGATGACGTTTGTCGAGATTATGGCATAAATTGCTAGCGTGGCGTCGTGTATAAACATATTCATTACAGAGAGCCTCCATATTATTCGGTTTGTTGGACTTAGTTCGTGTAATGGTGACACCTGGGTAAACAACATTAGGAGAGTGTTCTTTCATCTCAATCATGATGGGGACCGGTCACTCCGTGTCCAAGTCTATGCGTGTACCAACCATTGGGGGTAACTTGCCACTGTTTTTCACTTACTCGTAGGACAGGGCCGTATTCTGCCTGGGCTCCCAATACGCCCTCTTGGGATTCAGGATCAGGTAGGTATTGATTTCGGAGCACTTCATGTTGTTGACAATCTGCATGGCACCAAATGGGGTAGACTCACAGGCCTTTGGCGGTTAGATTTTTTTGCAGCGTCGAGCAAAACAGGCAATTTTGTGGCCTACGGACTTCCTACTTACTGCATCAGAAAATTCACAGCCCACTGCAGGTTCAGCAACTACACCACAAACCCGCTATTCCCTTTCCTTGTAGCCGCCAGTTTCTTGCGGCGACATTTCGTTGATCGAAATGTTCGAAAATAAACGGGAACGGATATCCGACCATGGATACGACGTAAATGATTATTATTATTAACTGTGCTGCGTTACACCGTATCGGTTCCCGTTTGCGCACTACATAGCAACATGGCATTTTTCTTCTATTCGATTCCATCTTAGTCTGCTTTGTCTAGACGGGAACGAATATCAATAACCCCTGGAAAAATAAAGGAAATTGAGTGAATTAGCAAAGTAAAAAGGAACCGAGCAGGGTACTTGTTGTGACTAGCTGGTAAGAGTCATAAAATAATTTCGTTTATTCGCCTTAATATAAAGGACAGAAATATTATTTTTCCTGTTAGGCGATGCTTGCTTTTCAATTATTTTGGCCTACTTTTCCCTTCCTAAGTAAACGAAATTGGGCAGATAGATGGTGCTTTCGACTGTAGCGGATATCGTCGCTCGTTGAAAATGAATTAAGACAATTTCCAGAGGCAGACTCAAGTAGTAATAGTAGAGAGGATAGAAATAGGAGAAACGTATATATTTCAGGTTTCTCGATGGCGACAATGTGCATGAGGCAAACAGGGGAAATTTTGGCGTGATCGAAACAGAGATCAACAGGGATCTCAAAGCGCTAGAGTTTGACATTATCACTGGGCTCCTATGGAGGATTCATATACTATATACTTGGTCGGCGACCCTGCTAAGTCATTTGCCTTTTAATACTGTCGGGCACGCGTATGTAAAGGTGACGCGACCTTCGAGAGGCCATAGTACATTCCTATCAGGATGTGCCTCCTATGGCACGGAAAGGAAGCAGCGTGGACTCTGTAGCCTTGTGTCGAATCGCTGAGTGTCTAGTGCCATCAATCGAGCTTTTGAAATCTGTAGTGATACCGTGGCCAACCGCGATGGTTCAAGCAATCAACGGGAACAACCGGCTGATCAAAGATTCAACCTTTTTGCTGCGACGGCATCTTCACCAGTGCAAAGACACGTGGCAGGAGACGCAGAAGTTACTACAGAGTACCAATATGGGCACTCGCACGAGGGTTAGACCGAAATATGAGAAACGCACGGTAGAGAAGAAGGAGCGCCAGCGCCAACCGCTGCTGGTAATTCCTCACCACGATCCTAAGGGCAATCTTTATTGTAAGCATAAAGTTGGTGCTTTCAATTAAATACGTCCTCCAGGCACTTATTAGATGCATCCTGAATCATAGCTTCATGGAGGAAAATGCTTTGCAAAGGCTTTTAATATTGGCTAGGCAGACTAATAAACCAATAATATTTATCCATGAATATAAACATCGTAATCAGCGAGTACCACCTGAACTTGTCGCCTTCCAGAACCGCTTTTCTGCACTAAAACTGACAACATTATTGAGTTAAAATTGTCTAGTGGCATTTTAAACAGGGTGAATGCAAAGATGTTAAAGATGTTAAAGATGTTAAATGTTAAAGGTGGCTCAATACGTCTGTTATGGATCTTGCTGTTTATTTCACCTAAATTATGTGGTATCTCGCTACATGGTTCAGTCAACCACGCAACTTTAGCAAAACGTCACTTCTCTGTTTAAAGCAAGTTTATATAGTAATTAAGGTTATAATACAATGGACGAAGGTAGGCAAGTGCAGAATTTCAGGACATTACATTGGCTCCGAAAGAAACGATTTAAAGTTAGAAAGAGTAAACGTAGGCCACTTTGCAAGTTTCAACGCCGCTCAAATACATGTTTATTAACTTATTTGATTACTTCCAGAGTATTAATAACGATTATTTAACCTACGTGTAAATATTATCGCCCTGTGCCGATCCAGTTAGTTTGAAAATGTTAAAATAAGAAGTCAATGTCCTTTATTTTTCGCGTGATAATCCGTGTGTTTCTTGTAGTAAATGCAAAAATTGATATGTATGTAAACACTATTTAGCAGATTTCGACGGATAAAAATAATATCCGCTATTTTAGTCACGATCATTGGTGCAGCAAAGCAATAATGACCTTTTACCTCTTTTATTTATGCATCCTTTAACTTATTCGTCCCTCTGCCTTTTTGAAATAAAGGTGTAGATAAGGACAATGACGGATCCCCTTCGGGTCATCATCCGAAGGTCCCTGGGGCAAAAACAAGCTGCGAATTTTCCAAATTTCTCCGTATAGGCACATGATAATGGTGGAGGAGCCATTGCAGTAACGGCTTGCAGCACACACACGCGCGGGCGCGCGTTAATTGGCTTACTAGAGAGGATTACATGCGTGCGCGCGTATTTGCACAGCTTAGGTGACAAGCAGGCATCCTGGCTGAAGTGTGCTGTATTCTTTGCTCCAGGAATGAAATTCTACAGAAGACACTAGCCACGTAGAGAACAAATGCAAAATATTTTCCATCAACGTCATAACAATAAACGTGTGGCAGTGGACCATTAACATCTGTTTTGTACATTCCGAGTCTGATTTCTGTACAATTGATACAAAGGTACTACTATACAAAATTTGGAAAATTAACAGATGCATTAATGCCTAAAGATAGATTATCAGTGAAGTTAGTACGAGCTCTATCTATGAATGTACTCTAGTAACCGATTTGCCCGCGTCGTGGCGTTTTTTGTCAAATTTTCGTTTGAACCAATCAGTTTAAGTACTTCTTTATCTCACCGTCTCCCTTTCGCTGATTCATTTTGCAGGGTGGAGGAGTTGGATCATTGGACCATACAATCCTCGCCGAGGCTAACGGTCTCATTGCTGACATGTTGATGGATCAGGGCATTCCACCGAACATCGCCTCTGGCCTCAAAGCACTCCAAATCCTGCTCTGCCCGTCCCAGCAAAATAAGCCCTCTGGTGGCAAGGCCACCGTTGGCCAAAAGGTCGAACTAGCACCGCTCAACGAACCCGGCGACATAGATGACTGTGAAGAAATACCATTCACCGGAGAGAAACCTTCAGATATGTCAAAGGTAAGTTTTACTCAATTTGCGTATTTACTCGCAATCACATTCACGTGCCGTATGTACATATAAGCGTCAAACGATAACATTTTGCTAACACAGTTCAAGTTGTGCCGCCAAAACCAACAAGAACTCACAAAAAGTAGTAGCGAGACCATTTATGGGGTCGATTAGTAAATGCTCTTGAAAATAGGTATTTTCCGAATGGGGTGCTCCGCGCAGAGTATGACATTCGTTGAGTCCACTTGCAACCGCTCGGATACCAACTATGACCATTTGTACAGCCAGCCCTTACTTAAATCCACTCGCCCAACTTACTCCACCTTACAATAATGCAGACCTACCCTACCAGCTTCTATCTTTGGTTTTACGTCTCAATTGCGTTCCCAATTGCAAAACTCGGGTCTAATGTTTATTTTGCGGATGTCATTTTTTGGAAAGGATATGAATACATGTAATGCTCTAGAGATCAACCTTTCGCTAAAGGACCAAAGGAGTTTGTTTGACTATGTTATATTGAAATGCTCTTTTAACTCTGAAATATTAGCGAGCGATCTTGACGCGCTTGGTAAAAAACAAGTGATAATTATCACTTTGCAATACACCCACATAACGGTGCTATTCCTACTTAGTTGTTTCTTTTATCTCAGGAAATTATTTGGTTTTAGCCAATGACCAGAGGCGACCTGCGTGCCGTAATTCCGCCAGTCAGAGTTTCTTGAAATAAACAAACATTTGTGATCCAGAGGCCGGCGTGGAACCACTGTAAATTAGGCCTTCGGATGGGAGAATTAAAGTCGCTGGGTTAGATAGATGAATAGGTTAAGTAGAACGTATAAATGAGCAAGCACTTTCGCAGCCAGAATGTTGCATTGTATGTACTGATGTTAAATATTCTAGTGTCTACGCCGCGCCTGGAAAGCTATTAGACGCAATTAGCGCTACGAAAATCCAGGAAAGGGCCTTTGTTTAGAACATCTAAAACTTTGTGTAAATCTTGACATGCGTCTGACGCCACTTTGATCGCAATGATATCCAGATTTGCTCCGTGAAGGTTACCCCGACTTATGGCAACTCTAATGATATTGGCGCTGCCTTTGTTAGACTAGATCTGACGTCGTCTCTTCGGTCTACAAAATTGCCGCTAAGCAGGGTTGCGCTTCTGAGTATTATATAAACTCAGAAGAATAGCTTTATACACTGGCTGTATTTATATAACGAATCAATTTTAATCAGGGGAGCAACGTAACGGCCAATTGGTCTTGATAACTGCAACTGGATATTAGTACTCAGCGAGGACATTTTAATATCCCGTTACTAATACAATATTACCATTACCATTGATCAACATATATTGAGATCGACTGTTTTATTACGTAAAAGGTATGAAACTAGATCGTTAAAGTTTGATGTAATGTTTAGCGTTAAAACAGTAGCTGTCGACGAGATGTATCGTCAATGTGTCGATTTTCTATACGGTCTCCTGTAACGAAGAACTACTGCCTGCGTACCTGTCTACGCAATTCCTGTCGATTATATAACGAACACTTGGAGCTTACTGCCATCGATAGCTTCGCGGACAGTCTTGGAGACAACAGAGCGTTACTAGAGCAGTCGTGTTTACGTGTAGTACATTGTACGCTTGAGTTTTTTGGGCTGGTTAAACACCACGTTTGTGGGGAGTATGTTTTTGGTCATATATTATAACTTCAAAAGTGAGGGGAGAGTATGGGGTCTGTCTTACGAAATGATGCAGAAAAACGGTACCATGGACAGCTAATGGTCAGCCCTAAATATATATTTAGGCTAATACATGGACAAGAGATCCAGTAAGGCAAGCCCACGTTGCCACGCAAGTTCTGAAGCTTTGAAAATAGATGAATTGGGTACTCTGTCCTGATTGGGGAAAGATTGAGGACCGGCTGAAAAGTTTGCACCTCCCCTCACTCGAACACAGAGGTGGGTACAGCGCTTCTACGAATAATGTAAATCAAACAAAAATGCTCGTATTGAAAGAGCATGATATTGGTTTCGGAGAAAGACATCTTTATCAAGTCCTTAAGATCCAATTACCTACTGTTACATTCCTGGAAACTCCAGTTTAAGACGCGAATAAAACGTGCATTATCCTGTTACACATTAAACGCCAAGATTACGGTTTGCAATTCACGCTCCGCAAGTAATTGGACTTGTATATACATTTTCATTTTAAAGAATTGGTCAATTTTGTTGGTAATTCTTTAATGCTCGTATTAGTTCACCGTTTTGCTTCAACTGGTACGCACACAAGATATTAGTACATATATATTGTTTCAATATCCATTATATGCTTCGACTGTAGGTGCATGTTTCGTAAATATAGCTTTATTATTTATCCGATGTCAACGTCAGCTTAGCATTTTATTTCAGCTTTCTTTCTCTCAGTATTCTCCTTCATTTCATCCATGTATCTCACCTCAGATTAAAATGTACGTTTCTTGTGAAGCTTGTACGTGGTGGTACAGGCGCCCAACCTCACCTATTATTATTCAGTTTCACTTTTCAAATGAAAAGTTAGCTATGAAAAGCTAGTATCGACAACCACCACCTAAAAAAATGACCAAAAACTTTACCATATAAGAGTGCATGGAAGTTTTCCGGTAATATTTTGTCTCTATTATTTCAAACGGACACTATATATATATATATATATATATATATATATATATA
>MNPL01003310.1:0-11747 GCA_002081605.1 Tropilaelaps mercedesae
TATATATATATATATATATATATCCATATATATATATATAACCATTATAAACCGCGTTGCACCGAGATGTGATATCCCTTCCCCTTTTTGCCTATGAATTTGAAATTCGTTAGCTTGCTATCGATTTTTACATTCGGCTTGTATGATACATAACACGGTACTGTTGCCAATACCCTTGACATTGAACGCTACTATTAGCTGGGAAAGCCACCTAAAATCGAGATCCAAGTCACTTTCGGATAGAGAGTATTTTCTCATCAATAGGATTTCAGGTGTGGTCGGACGTTTCTTTCAAACTTAACTGGAATTTGGAATTGCTTACCTTATCGCCGCTGAACCGCAAAAAACGTCCAGCTTCTAGGCATGACCGTATCATGGATGCCATGCCATCTAAGGCCAGAAGGCAATGATATGCTGGATAGCTCTGAGAGAATAGAAAATAACCACGACAATTCACCGCGGGACTCCCTCATGTCACGTTCGGCGTCGAGTCAATCTTTGCCCAGTTGAACGTCCTTACGCATAGACACCCTAACACGTCGGCTGGTCCTTATAGTATCAATTGAAACCCCCTTGCATCATGTAAATCAGCCGAACTTCGTTGCACTTTGATATTCGCTGCGGTTGCTTCAAAACCGCGTAAAGGGTCGTCATTTCTGGCTGCTGTACCGCGGCAACCTAGCTCGCGGTGACGCGATTCCGTTGTGGTGACGTTATATTCGCTCGGTTTGAGCCCACATGCAATCCAGAAGGGATCCCGTACAACCTGCAGACAGTGAAGACAACGAGGCCCAAAGGTTGGTCTATGTTAACTGGTCCTTCCAGTCGGTCGTAGTAAGCGATGGTGTATTATACCACCCTAGTGTCACCTCTAGATGATTTGTCCATTCATTCTGTGTGTGACCCAACGACCCGCCAGAGTCTTCAGAGGCTAAGGGGGCGACATATCTTGGAAAAGTTCAACTTTGGCCATTCTGGCTGCGCTGCAGCGAAGTAGCGGGCCGGGACTCGGAAAGCAGGCCAGCCAGGACCTAGAGAGAGACAAAAGCTAACGAGAGAAAGCCGTCTCGGATCTGTTCGAACGTCTGTATACGATGGGGAGAAAACGCAGAGGCTCGGCTGTCCGCCCTTAGAAAAGCAGGGGCGATTCGTGCTGAAGGCGTATCCCGTTAGCCGGATTGTGAGTCAATGTATTCAGACATACCCTGTAACAGCGTATCATGACACCCAGTTTATCCAAGAAGGTTAGGACAGGCGTTTGCACGAAACAGAACGGGACTGGAATCTTCGCTGTCACGCACAAGGCCCTGTTAATGACTCTCGATGAATAGCGCGCGATCTTTACGACTACATATGCGACGTACTTTGTTCTAATGTGTTCTTTGTTTTATGCTAGTTGTTTATTCAGAGCCGTACTCTAACGTGCCCGATCTATTTCGGTGTTGTTTGTCGTGTCGTTGTGCTCTTTTCTTTGTTTTGTTCTTTTTCGTCCTGTCAGGGCTGGGCGGTGGCCTTCCCCCGGTGGGTGGTGCAGGTGGGGTCGGTGGAGGTGGAGGTTTGCGTGGAGACCATCGAGAGCGCAAATCCAGTCGCGGCTCCAAGGCTACGAGCGGCCGGGTGGTCCTCGACGATGATCGGGTGGACAGAGTGGATAGAGTTGATCGGACAGACCGTGAGAGAGAAAGAGGGACCCACCTGGCCAACGCCAACCTCAATGCCATGGCGGCGCAACATCTCAACAACCCCGGAGTTCCACATATTATCACTCCGCCTCAGCAACAACAGCAGCAACAACAACAACAACAACAATCTCAACACCCGCTCCAACCGCACCGGACGCCTCCTGAACAACACCGCAGGTACGCACGCCTCTTAGCACAATTGCTGCTTCAACGACCACCAGTAAATTAAGGGTAGGTATGAGGGGTGTTTGCGAAGCACACAGAAATAGGTGTCCTCGTCATGCCAGGACCCCGCAGCTTGACAAAAACGCTTAAAAGGCGTTGATATGGTAGTTTGGGCAACGAGCAGCACAATAGCAGATCAACGACGCGTTACAGCCTGTTTGTGCGCGTCGGTATCTCACCGTCTCGGTCCATTCTGCTATAGATTTTGCTTAATGTTTCTATTTTTTCAATATTAGGTATACTTGTTTCTTATACCCTGCGGATCGAAAGCCTTATTGAAAAGAAATTTGCGTTAAGCTTTCGGAAGCGTGAGTGATTCAAGCTGGTACCAATGGATACAGAAATGCGTACGCTAAGAGTGTCCCTATCTGAAGGACGGCTTTTCTCACATTTTCTGTGTACCTTAGAACCATCGGCGCTCTGTTTGGTGACTTAATGTCACGTAGATTGCGCGAAAAATCCCCTTAGGCACACGCAATAACGGACTCATCATTCTCGTAAGCTGTATCAAAGAAATAGTCTGATCGACGGTACTTCAGAGCTACATCTTCTCTTTCAAAAGCCTTATTCTGGAGTTCAATTTGTACAGTCCGGTTGTTTCCTCACCTTGGAACTCCACATTTTCCATTGAATCCGTGCAGATATTTTAGCGTCGAGCTTCTTTCCGTCTTCGTTTTACTCTACGACACTCGCTCTTAACGCTGATTCGCACCTTTAGTGGTCGTGATCATCGTAACAATCAAACGATTGTTTAATGTTTCTCAAACTGAGATTGACGCAGACTATGCGAGGTCTTCGCTCAAGTTGAACGACTTTCATGACTCGACGTAAATGCGTTGTGGTCGGTCCGCCGACATTTTTCGTCTCACGAATTTGCGCACATATTGTATGTTTTGCGGGTCCGTTTTCTTCAGAAGGGCGCCGCAAGGTTCCGGCTTTTGCTAACATTCGACATTCACCAATGATCATTTAGTCGTATTTGCTTCGACCAATCCACATTTTCCAAGTAGTGGCATGGCATCGAATCTGCTATTGTTTTTCCATACTTGCTCGTTCTTTTCTCTTCGAAGCAGATTAATATATCCCTAGCAGGAAACCAACTTCTCGCCAGGATCGGTACAGTGAGCGAATACGTTCAGTGCACTGAGCCTTGTGTCTGAGCGTATTCACAATCTCTTCGTAGAGTTATGGGTAAACCAAAACCGTTGTTGTCTGCAGATGTACAAATGCACCTCTTTCCCGGTCGGTGAAAATGCCTTTTTCGTAGCCGGTTCCACGAATCTGTTCGTTTTGTTCGCCGAACCATTCTCCGTGCGTGAAACTACATCCAAAAAGCCTACCAAAACTCCGAGCGCTCGCCCATCCTCTGACCGCTGCTATCATCCGCCTCGAAACGGCATTATTATTGGGGTCTGCATATGACAGTGCATTACCAACAGAAGGAATAACCATGAGCTCGACTTTTTTGTTTTACTGTAAGTGAGGCGACGCCCAGAAACTTTTGCGGAAAAACCGAAATGCGTCACGAAAGCTGCATACTGTCAAAAAAAGCGCGCCTCATTTGAAGTTAGCGTCTGCAAGAAAACTAGAGGGAGGAAGTCAAGACTTGTCCTAGTGCAAAGCGTGGGAATCTGAAGTCGGCATGGAACGATCGGCCGCGGTTCACGCCTCTCTCCATAGGTCTGCCTCTGAACAAAATAGGAAAATTTATTCGAGACGGCGATTGGACACCGTCGTGAATCAAAACACGAGTACTTTTTCTACGAACATCTCATTCCAGTAATGATCATGCCTTCTGATGTTCATTGCGGTGCCTTGAGTTTCAGCAGTCTCGTAGTATCTCCGTGGATCTCCTCAAAGGATTGGTTTTTTCCAATGTAATTTGTGTTCATTTTTTTGGGTTTAGTGGTTCAAGATAGGGAGGAGCATTTCTTCGAATCGCTCCGCGTCGATGCATGTTTAGTAAGCTGGAGCTATCAAATATAGCTTGTTTTGCTTGAACCACCCACGTCGTTCTTTGTCATTCGAGGCTTTCAGAAACTTCCCCTCCAGCATATTTATTGGCGGAGATTTCTTTCGAAATCCAAGTTTTGGCTCCCTTTGTTGACGGATTTTATTTTGTGTCTTTATTTATTCTTATTCAACTTGAATCGAGATGCTTGCTGTTGAAACATTATATTGGGCAATGCAAGCGGGTAGTGCTACGACGACAATCTCACCGTCAAGAATCTACCTTTTGAGCTATTTCACGCGCATATCGCTTGCAAACGAGACGACAAATCACTTAGAATCCCGCAGCCGAATTCCATCCTCTACACAGTTAGACATATCTCCTCTTGCTGATACTAAACCCAACATAAAATAGCATCATACGATTACTAAAAACTGCAGAAAAAGCGTCTGGCGGCTTGCTTCGCCAACATTGTTTGCCAGGAAGAGCCGACCTTGCTACGAAACAATAGCGACTCGATGATGAATGAACAACACACGACATTGTTTCCGCATGCATGCCCGCTTGATCGTCCCTGTGGGAAGAAACTGTGCGCATCCTGTACAATGGCCGTTCTAAAACGTCCTGGCAAGCTTACCATGCCAAAGTTGGAGGCGATGCTCAAGCAGCGTTGAGCGTTGCCAAAATGTCGGGCTGCAAGCGGTAGTCGAATTCTACCGAATGATCAGCCAGCCGGTAAGAAATGTACCGGAGTAGTGTGCTGGTGTGTTGGAGTGCTTTTATTGCAATGTGGTAATAAGCAAGACCCCATTGGGGATGGAACAGGACGAGTGCGTCGTTAGGCGTGTACGAGAACAAAACGCGTACGCAAAAGCTCATTTGATTCTCATCAGTCTTCTACATACCCTCTCCGAGCCCTATACCATCTCTCTCCTTGCGTCGATTGTTTGTGTCTTATCGATATATCGTCATGACGTTTCGTCATTTGATGTTGACTGAGGTCCGAGTTGCTAGGACAGCATCAGCCGTCAGCGTTAACGCGTCACTTTTTTATTGCTGTTCGCGTTCCTAACATCATTGTTAAGGGAAGAAACAGACCGACGTAGCCAAACAATTCAGATTCATTTGTAGGGTTTTTTATTGCCGCTGTCGCGGCTGGAAGACATGTGAAACGTCTCACGCGCAATTCCTCGAGTTTTCTTCGCCGAAAGTAAAGCGACCTCAACAAGTTCTAGAAAGTTTTTGGAGAATCGTAGTCTTTCTAGGCTTCATACTGCAGAAACGTCAGTTATCCATCGTTATTTTACCTAACACACTCAGACAGGTTCCCCTACAGTATTAATAGCTACTTACTGTTAGCTGTTTTCTCCGGTGTTTATAAGTTTTATGCATGACAAACTATTCAGGTATCTGTTGGATATTTGTATATAATTCTCTGTCTATCGAACAAGCGTGCTCAATTAATAATACTTATTTTGAACGTTTTTTTATTATACCCGTCCGGTTGTTTAAAAGAGATCTGATATGGGCAATGAGGAGGTCCTTAGTCGGAAGCTGAGTTTGCTAATACCTGCATGTATGCTGATTGCTGTGTTCTCCTTCCCAGATAATCATAATGAAAGGTAGATTATACCAAATGTTTAAATTCTGTCCCGTTGTTTTATGCAGACGTTCCTTTGTTCGTTATACGTACTCGTGGGCTAATGGGCCAATACGACCTCGTTGATGGCTTGCACTCTATGGCTTGCAATAGTCAAGCAGACAGGTATAATTCACCCCGTCCACGCAAATCGACGTTTTCGTCGTCTACGTGTAGAATTATTGCAGTGGCTGCGTCTCTCTTCAAACAGCAACAACTAAAGCATGATGAATGAAAGCATGTCTATGATGAATCCTGTTTTTACCGTGTGTTTTGACGCTGTCGTTTTCCCGCCCTGACTCTGTGGTTGTACAGGAGTCACCGCGGTCATCGAAGCAGAGAGCGCGAACGAAATGTAGAAGGCGGTCATATGGGCGACCGGGGCGAACGCAACCGAGGTGGCGATAGAGGAATTCTTGATCGCCATCGAAGCGGTGAACGAGGCCTTGATCACCGGGGGATTGACCGCGAAGTCATCGACCACCATCCGAGCGAATGGGACAGAGATAGAGACAAAGAAAGAGACAGCCAAGATACGGCCCCCTCACAGAGCTCACAACGTCGACATTCGAAAGGTAATAGCCAAAATTGATGAGTTACGTTCCATTACGTACGAGACAGGCCGCTTCCGGAATTCTCTCCTGATGTGCTCACTATGTTCTGGGTAACTCGTGATTGTAATATTTGACACGCCTGGAAAGTAGTTGTAATAGTAATAATAATAATAATAATAATAATAATAATAATAATAATAATGTATAACGCTAACCGTAGCGTGTCTCTGAATAACGTTTCAGGTGGTGCTCCACCCGACGTCGTAAATTCTGTGGTGCCGGTAGACAAGAATAGAAAATCGAGACATTTTGTATTTGAATCTTCCAAGGTAAGTAGAGACAAAATGGCCTAACCCAGAAAAGCACTGGAAATATTATTGAAACGCATTAGAATAATACGCTTATTCGGTCTTACATCGGCTTTCCAGGAATGAAGAAGCGAATGGATGCAAAGAAAAAAACAATTCTACTGTCTAGCAACTAAAGCAGATTAACCATACCGGCTTGCGTTGCAGCATGAGTATCTCGTTCTAACATGCAACCCCCACACTCTACGTTCTTTATGGCTTTCGAAATTTCTTCGGATGTCTTCTTCAGCGTCATTTGAACCGATTTGTCAATTAACTGTATCCTTTCCCTTCCCTCTGATTCGTCACAGGAACGTGTGCGTGTAAAGATTATCGAGTTAGTTGACGCCAACTATGGGCTTTACGTCTGGCCGTGTGCGCCCGTCTTAGCGCAGTACATCTGGTTCTACCGAGATCACGTCAAAGTGAGTGGATGATCTAAACATTGCAAAAAATACTCAAAATAACCAAGGAAGACTGAGGTTGGCCACTTCTGCCACGTTGGAACTAGGCCAAAGGGAACGGTCGTCGCTTCAAGGTTGCTTAGAGTCTTAGTTAGAATAACAACGAACGTATTTATCCAATGGACTTAATTTTATGTGTATTGTTACAATGATAGGATACCGGATACGCCCTTTCGTAAACATATGTTCGGCTGGTTAGCTCAATACAGTGTTAACATGCAAATAATGTAACATGCGCCGAAAACCGAACCTTTTTCTCGAAGTGGAAAGTTCGATGCACCAGAGATTTGGCAGTCTTTTTTAGAGTGGTCTACACTTTTATCATCGCAACCTGGTGGGACATGTATATATGTATCTCACTGTCATTGCAATGACAAAACTACACACCACATATATAAACATGTGGATTAATTATAGTAATGTAATCCTAAATATGGGGAACCGTCCGCAACCGTGGTTCGATGACATCCAATCGTTTGCGCTTTTTCAGAACAAGCGGGTTCTAGAGCTGGGCTGCGGGACGGGCCTGCCGGGCATTCTGGCAGCTCTGTTGGGCGCTCGCGTCACGTTATCCGATTCGGCCAACCTTCCCATTTGCCTCAGGCACTGCCAGCAAAACGTCGAAGAAAACGGCTTGTCAACTACGGAGGTAGCATTCTACTTTCGAAAAGTGTAGAGATTTATTCACGTATCTCTCCTCATTCGTCAAGTTTACTAGATTATAAAGAATATATAGAATAAGCTAATAAAGAATAAGCGATAAACATACGGACGAACACGTCTTCCTAGACGATGTATTTGGTGTCACCGTTGGCCTGATTGGTGTTGGAACCGACCTCTTATTCTTTTTATTATTATCACGATGATGATGATGATGGTTATTATTATTATTATTATTACTATTATTATAGGTATATCCAGATTTTGTCTCTAACGCCTGAGCCCTGGTGGCTCCGCCATGGCTTTCATCAGATGAACTGTAATATATACTCTAGACCGCTACAAGGTCTGTAGGTCTCGTTGTTTCTATTCACTGGACGGCCTGTGGCACTCTTTCATACAATATAACCTTTATTACTACTGACACCTCAGGTTCCGGTCCTGGGTGTGACGTGGGGTGCATTTACGCCGTCACTTTTCGAGCTCGGCCCACTAGATCTAATTCTGGGCAGTGACATCCTCTACGAACCGAAGGACTTTGAGAACGTCATCGTCACAGCCAGCTACCTCCTCCACCAGAACCAGCACGCCAGATTCTGGGCGACGTACCAGCTCAGGAAGTGAGTGCTCGTTTTTCATTTATGGCTATCTTATTCATGACAAATATTCTAGTTTTGCAATTTCTACATTATTAATAGTCCTTTACTGGAACTGGTCTACATATGCCTGGGTCTGCGTGCCACTGAGCTCTTTCAATAGGTAAACGTGTAGCAAAGCATGCCGATACCAAAGCAGCTAACAGTGAGCAGAACGAACAGGATAACCTATGTATCTATTTACCGCTTGGCACTTCCCATCTAATAAAGTTAACCTAAAGCCAATTTCCGGTTGCATATCGTATAATTGATCGATTTTCTGTGCAGAATAAAGTATAATTTCGTTGTTGTACCCCGACTAACTCAAGTGTGATATATTTCCGGTGCTTTTCCATCGGATCTGGTTTGGCCAACATCGCGATTGCACCGTAGTGCGGAGTATAACTTAGAGAAGCTGTTAAAGAAGTGGAACCTCGTCTGCATGCGGGTTCCCTTAGACCACTTCGACGCAGACACCCCGTCGATAGCGGGTTCGAACTTGCCTGGCGTTCACCAGATAGAAATGCTCGTTATGACCGTCGACCCCACCCAGGAGGAGCCCAAACAGCCAAAGAAGGACGCTATCAGGTCAGACGCCATATCCGAGTCTCTTAACCCAACATCAAATGAAAACAACACCCGTACGACACACCGCCTATCACGTGCGGTCGACACCGGGGATTTCTTCCGTGAGGGCTATCACCACAGTGCAAAACACAGGCACAATGCTTTGAGGCGAGAGTCGAACGGCATAGTCATGGATAGTCATGTTTCATTCCACAGAGCTCGGGAGAAATCTCGGAATTCCGTACAGCCGACTCTTAGTGGGTTTATGTGATCCTTTTCCGACAGAGTCCGTTCTAGTGACGTTTAGCCAACCCGCTGATGTCAGTTCATATTAATCGTATCTAAGGCTTTCATTCCGCGTGCATAGATTTGACTATTATGGCGTATTACCAGATGAACATACTAATTTGTGTTTTGCATTTGGTATTCTGCACACCAAGCATAAAACCATGTTAGAAGCTGCTTCTCATGTGCCCTCAAGGACTGAGCCCAAACTTAAACGAAAGAAGTACACTAACCGTCATTCTCCAACACTCAAATTAATGGCATATTCCGCTTAAAAATCGCGCAAAGATCTCACCAGCCGCGTGCCAGCCGCGTTGTTTCACGGTGTTTACGGTAAAAGAACTAATTGCTAAGCTTTGCAACAACAACGCAAACGAAACTTGTTTTCCAGCTGCTAGGACTGAACGAATGTGATCTACATCTTGCAATCCTTATTTATAGTTCACATAAACTAGATACGAGTTGACGCTGAACTATAATTGTTGAACGAACTTCTATGTGAAGCTCATTCTTGGGTGGCCTTTTTGCCTGACTTGTGTGCGGCGTTTTGAAAACCCGTCAGTGGTGAAATATATTATTATTTGTGTATGGAGATGCATTTACACCCTTCGATAAAGTATTGTACATTTTTTACACATGATTAAGTTCAATGTTGTGACCAGAAGACATCGCGCGAACGGCTCGCGCTGTCTTTTTGGGCCTTTCCAGAAGCCTGCATCGTGCATGCCATTATTTACGCATAAGTTTCAGAATATGTGTTAAATGTATTCTCTTACTATATATATATAAACATATATAAAAGGGTTCATTTTATATTTCGATGGCTGTCACAACCCGGACCCAAAAAGCCTTTTTATCGTAACTATATTAATTTTTCATGATGATTCTTTACATATTAAACGCCAAAGAGCTAACGGATATTTTCAAGGTAAAACGGAAGAAAAACTTTTTCAGTTTTACCATCCTTAATTATATACGTAGTACTTCCTTTACTGTTAATGATATCTTTGTGCACATAGGGGCCGAGTGTTTTAGGTCTGTAGATGTACATTATGTCTATTACACAGGGTGTTGAAAAAAGTTTCATCAAACAGCTTGCAATAGTTAGCTTACTGCCGTCGGAAAAGTAATTGGTACTGCACGAGAAATCTTTCGAGCGCTTTTCATCTAATCTTTTAGTCGCTGTAACGAAACTTTTACCACACCCTGTACGTCATTAGGTATGGTGTGCAGGTTCATAACAATTCATTCTCTCTGTGTCGATGTATGTCGTTTGACGTATATAATTTACGTTGTTAATTCGATTGGTGCGTTGTGTGACTGCTATTTTTCTTGTGAATATATTTCGTTTGCTTATCGATACCCATTACCCTCTCACAACCTGTTTTCCTCTCACTGTCTCAGTGTTTTCATGTTGGATGCTCAATGTTGTTCTGATTGTGTGTTTGTTTTCTTGTCTCCTGTTGTTTGGATTGTTGTGGTTGTTGTTGTCGGTGTCATCGTCGTTGTTGTTGTTGTTGCTGTTGTAATCCGCTCTGCTTCGCCGCTGCCTGACAAATGCACATATGCACAAAAATCGGTCGTTCCTGTACACGCCGCCTACTCACTCAAACCGCGTTGTACCGTACAACGCACGAAATGCCGAAAATCACGTCACGCATCCCTTAACGCGGTTGCTATAAAACGCCTTCATGTGACTGCGCTCGTGCAAACCCCTCGTGTGGGATCGGTGTTTTTCGTGCGCGCGTTCACGACAAACACAAACGCACACAAACACACACGTATACAAAAAACAACGCCCAACTCAACCGAAAAATCAAACCCAGAGAGTGAACGACGATGGGCCCTTTTCAGGTGGTCTTGATGACGGGAGCTGTGTTTAGCGGCTAAAGTCAACCCTTCCCGACGTGCGCGGCGGTGTCGTTTGCTTCGGGCAGCGACTAATCGTTGCGGCTTATCGGGACGGCAGCATCGGCGCGCAAGCGGAAGGAAACTAAGAAGACTTCAGGAACACGGCCCCACTACATACAGGTAGTGCACAGTAGCCCGTGCAGCCGCCACTGACGTTGAGCGTATGCCTGAGTCAGAAAAGCTACATGTACTATCTACATAGAGAGTTTACCATACATACGTAGCCATTCCAGGATGCGAATGTATGTAAGACAAGGCCAGCAAGAAAACCGCACCGCGTATAGAGATGATGGAGATGCTGAGGACTAGCTGTCTCCATCTCTCTCGGCCAGACACAGTTTAACGCTCGCACAACGAGACGTGACACGATGCTAAGAAACAGGAGGGTATCGAAGTAGTCGATAAGATGGTGGGGGCAAGCATGGTATTGCCCCGATGAACGCAAGAGTCAGACCGGAGAACGGAGCTAACCGAATTCCCTCGCGAGCGCTGCAGTAGTCACGGCCGTGGCTAATAACGTCATCCACGGACTGTCAGGCATCGGGTCAGATATATACATGTGTGTATGTAGACGGTGAAGAGCAGACAAGTGTCTGTGATGATGCTCGAGTATGTAGGATAAAAATCGAAAAGCCAGAGTCGATTTAGCCAGTCAAAGCTCCAGCATTGGGCTGCAGAGTGACGGGCAACAGTGATGGCGTTCGTTCGACAGAAGTATCACGAGGAACACAGAGATGCAGAAGAGAACAGGCAAAACCATCTTTTTCCCAACCTAACAATTATGTGAATATATATATATATATATATACATATATATACATATATAT
>MNPL01003311.1:0-16518 GCA_002081605.1 Tropilaelaps mercedesae
ATATATATATATATATATATATATATGCAAATTGAGGCGGCTTTCATATTACTAGATTGGTTTAATAATATTCGAAGAGTAAAGGAGTTTGGAGAAACAGATGATTTTGACCTCAATTAAATGTGAAGTCTTTGTCGGCGGAATATTTCCCAGGGTAGCAAGGTAGTCTAATCAAGCAGCACTATTCTCTTCGAAATAATAGAACCTATGTGGATGATATAAAGCTTGTAGGTGACTCAATTAATAATCAACGAATTTCTGTGTCTCCCACGGATAACAAGAACGCACTCATTCAAGTATAATCCTGAGTAAGCACTATGCAGACGCACTAGATCTAGCCTGAATTCGTGGCTTTGCAGTGTGTGCCGCGTACATCTCCATGAGACAATATAGCAAGCACATGAAAACGCAGCAAATAACGTCCTTTTCAGGAAGGACATTTTGGCTATTAGGCTTTGCTCCTGCGTTCGTTAGAGTCAATTTCTTTAAATTTTAGCCAACGAGCGCACGTAGACAAACCCAGACGCCACATCGTCAAAAGTGTCCTAAATGATAATAACCTTGATAGCAAAAGATGCAAATGCATAGCAGGGGCAACTCTTGAAGTCTTTGAACCTCAGCAGCTTCTCAGCGTTCTCAGCAGCTTATAATTCGTTCGACGACGAGTTGTGTTTCGTTGGGTCACCTCAACTGGGTAGCACGCGGAAAAATATTTCACCTTAGAGAATAGTAGGCTTTTAGTGTACGGGCTGTAATGCTGTTAGCCCATTGTAAATTAGAGCTGGGTACATGCTATTATTTTTTTTAACTGGCTAGCAAAGATAAAAATGTTCAGTTTTAGATTATTCTTGACAAGTATATAAATTTACTGCGTACACATAATCTCACAAGCACAATTATAATCACTAGTCTGTTAAAATCAACGTCAATGGTAGCTTAAAGCGGATTGTTGCATGTAAATATGCCTGTCTTTGCCGGATAAATGCACTGGATGCGCTATTGAATATACTCATATGCACCGACGGATTATTGCACTACACTGATAAAAAAATATTTTATTGTAAACAAAAGTAATTAGCGGCACTTCATAGAACAAACTCACATTCAGCCTGTAATAAGCTAGAAATAATAACACTAAAAAGGTCCGGCTGCGACGTACCTGATCGCCCTCGTGTTTTCCTAATAAAGCTGGTGTTTAAGAACGATTCGAAATCCCACATTAGCTCTATTACATTAACCATAGGCAGTGCTTCTAATCCTCGGGATTTATTAATACGTCTCTTCATATTTTTAGCTAATACATGCACCTCAGACTTTTTAGTGCTGATACAATGATTGCAAAGGTCAATAATTGCACCATTTTATGCTATTGGTGCAACAATAGTATGACCACCAATATTATTACTATTAAGTTCTTGTCTCAATAAACGACAAATTCAATAAACTCAATAATTTTGCATTATAGATCATCGAGCTGCGAAATTGATTCGTTGAGCCAACTCTGTGTTTTCAGCATAACGATAGAAGAGCGGTGCACGCCTTTTATTCATGCCTTGAAATGACCAGGAACAGCAAGAGCAGATGGAAATAAATATGAGGTTCCGTTGTCAACGCTCTGTTGTTGTCTCCTCGCGTAAAAGCCTATTGGCCAGACACAAAAAAACCAGCGCATGAGATATCCATGCGACGGCAGTTTTCGGAAAGTCGATACCACTTTCATTAGATTCTGGCCAAACTGAAGCAAAAAAATCGCGGACACTTCCGTCTCTAAAAGGGACTTTTATCCTGTTTACTTAGAAGGTAGACTGATGCATCACACAAGGTTAGTATTTATGGCAAGTCCTGCTCTTTTACAAGCATATACGCGCAGTAAGCTGGTAGAACATTGGGGACAGAAATAAATCAACAAAAATAAATTATATTAAACTGTCATGTTTCTAAAATAAAACGGAAGCTCACCTAAAGTGCATTTTGCCCCAGTTAATCGGGAAACTTAACGGGACAAACTTACCCTTGGTAGCAAATAAGCAAATTGCCATGGCGAATAAAAAAGGCGTCTTCCTTATACCACATCGAATCAAGAAATAGAAAAAATGCGTTATAACAATAAATTTCAGCTTTTCTCAATCCTAAATGCAAGTCCGAAATGCTCACAAAAAGTGTTCTACGTGAAATCAGTAAAAGCACTAAATAAAACACGCAAATTAACCCGTTTTCAATAATGTTATTTAATCAATGAAGCAAATTAGCATACTAAGCTATTAAGAAAAGACTGTATGGTAAAACATGGCCCATTCGCTATATATATATATATATATAGCAAAGCTCGTGAAGGCGAACTGAGCAGAGGCTTCGATCACGATTGAGCACGATTACAAGCACCTCATACTGGGTGCTATTTAGTTTCTTAGAAGCTAGACAAGGAGGCCACCGAAGTAGCATGGCCACTTCCGCCTCATGGTACCTTTTCCAAACATAACTGCATCGCGCACACACGTATGTGGGAGCAGGCTCGTTGGAAACGGCGAGGAAACATAGCTGATGATGAAATCCATGTACGGCGAATCCTACCACAACACGTCGCTCGGATCGAATTAATATCTTCCACGCGTCTTCGTTCATTGCATCAGTATTTAGAAAACCCGGATTGATATCTGCAAATTAGGACGAAAGCATTTCGTTATACGCGTAAGCCGCAGGCAGGCCGAAGAGGCCTTTGAGCTCATTGATGACGAGTGAAGTGTCAGTAAGCAGGTATACTAGCTTGTTCTAAGTCGCACGGTGTAAGACGAGAACACGCTTGAGGAAGGATGCCTTAAGACGATTCAAGAGCTCGAAGCCTACATGATTAAGGTTTTTCCAAATGATATTCTCTTCATATGCGGCCATCGGCAGACTTTTAAATCGAACAGACTTCTAAATCGTTCCGTAACGTAACAGGGAGCAGGTTCCTTTAGTTTTTAGTGGTAGGTCTAGTTACAAGAATTTGTTGATGATAGGCTAGCGGGTAGCCATCATACGTCCCACACGTCTGAACTTCATGGCCAATGTCTTTGCCTGATTACGATCAGAGTTTAAGAGACGCCACATTCAGCCTGGCCAAGGCCTGCTGAACTTGAGACCGACTGCAGCCATAGGTGACCAGGTCGTACGGGTATAAAATAAGGCGTACCGGATCACGTTAGCCCCGAATTAGGGCCGGCAGGTTCTTGAGCAGAATCAAGAACAGTAGCAGGCTGAGGTTGTTTTCCTGTGTTGCTCCGATTATTTGCGAGAGGGGGGAATCCGAGCACGCTGTGATGGTGGAGCGATTACGTCTGAAGCCATGCTGCCCTCTCGGAATAATTTCTGTGACCTCCATGAATTGGAAGTCTTTTTGACAGAAAAGACGACAGTAGTTTGTAACACACACTGCTTGGCTACGCCCCGCTAGAAGGACGGCTGCTCCTCTTTCCGCATAATGCCATAAGTTTAACATACCCGAGAAGTGCTTTCTAAGTGTGGACGGGTTTATTGGACACGGAGACCCTTTGCGATAAAAGATCCATTTGTATGAATGGCGTTCTGCGTCTAGTAGAACGACGCTCTGTCTTGACGCTCGAGGTATTTCCGCCTCTCGGCAATGTACATTTTTCGATAAGTGGTCCTAAGAGCTTTGTCAAAAAATCTCATCGTTGGGCACACGGAGGCCAGAGCTCTACAAGAGATGTGTGCCCTCCTAGCGAGAAGGCAATACGTAAAACCACACTATTTCGATGATTTCTAAGTATCTGCTTGCTTGAGTATATAGGCTAAATACATTCTATGAGTAGCATTTTGTATGTGCAAACTGGTGTTCGTAGAAAGGCGTTTCTTTCGTCATTTCCCGATACCACCGTGATGAAGAAAACCTTCCTGTATAACGAACGCTTGTGTCTACTCTACAATGGCAATATGAACAACAGAAACAAATGGTCTTTCAAGAGCGTATCTCGGACAATTAATGCCATATTATGATCAGATGATTGTACATGCGACTCCCGTCACGTCTTTCGCTTCAATAATTGTAATGAGAGGCAACCTAAGAGGCAGTAAAAATTACAGCATATTGTGTCTGCTATCAGGGACTAATTATCTATTTGTGAACTCATCTAGGGGAGGCTTAAGCTCAGTCGATTGATGGACGGTTATCTTTGATGGCCATAATTAGGTTTTCAATTAGGCCTATGGCGTGACTTGTTCTCTCTTTGCAAAATTGTACAAGCAGGGCTTAGAAGTGTGTCTCTCCAGGCATTCTCATATGATCACTAAACGCTTTTCACACACGTTCTCAAGTATAGCATGATACAAGTTGCACACAGCGTGTCATTCCCGGGCGTTATAAATCGAAACTGCTGAAATCCATATCTTGCTGATCTAAGCAGCCTTGATCATGAGAAAATTAAAAAAAGGGGCTTTAAAAAAGGAGCACCCAAGAAACCTTTAGCGTGAAACAAGCAGAGGGCTCTCGCAATTGCGACGGAGGCCCTGACCTTCTCGCCTTGAACCCTTTTAAGTTTAAGCAGGGAACCACTTTAAACCGAAGCAGGCTTCACTCATGTTACGCTCCACTTTTTCCCATATAGCTCTCTGCATTGTTCTCGGCTATTATGTTGCCATGACAATCTCAAGACGCTCATCTCGATACACCTTTGGCTGGTTTAGCTGATTTTGACTGATGCTCGCAGGAAAAGTCGGTAAGAATGGTAATAACACGACAATGTTGCTTGACTGACGAAATCCGAAATTCCTGCTTTTTCTAAATTTGTTCAATTCCTTGAAACGTTTTGCTGTAAAAAACTGAATGTACTATTGTTTACCGTATATCACACATTCATCGTCCTATGATCACAGTTTATGCAATGCTGAGCCGAAATGTCTTGAGCAGTGTAAATGTGTATACTTGTATATATATGGTTGACATAATACTACATCAGCAATACGTGAGCAGAATTACCGTGATGGCAAAGTTTAAATATAATACTATACAATACCTGTCGGAAAGTTTATATTATACTTTTGTTGATTCAGAACGCGACACTCTTCAAGAAACTGAAAATGGAAGATGCATACACAGACAAATATTCAGTCTGTGGAAGAGGCCTATATGCATCAAATAAAGCTAGTTCATCACAGCTTGGATAATTATTCACAACATCTACGAAAACACCATAAGGTCGGCATGGTGTTTTATCCGACCATGCCGTTATTACCGCCAACTATTTGTCGTGATTATGCTCTTGAAATTTCCAGGTTCTCACAAATTTTGTTCATAGGGCATTTCTATCTTTTTTTAGTTCGACTATCGTGCTCATTTACGTTTTGATTTTCATATTTAAACTGTTAACAGTGGCGACGAAGGCAAGTGGATAGAAGCAACTGTGGCTTATTCCGAAGTCATCAGTCACTAAAGCACACGTTTATTTAAACCATTACCCATCTCTTGCTTGGATTGCCATTCGCATTCATTCGTGGACTTCAAGCTATGTATTTTGATGGTGACTGATGGTTCCCTACATTGTACACAGCCAGCAAGAGTTCTACTGGAGAAAATATCAATTTCTAACGTCTGGTGTCACCTCCTTTGCCTTGGACGACTTCTCCTGTCAGGCCGCTCGCGAATGTTCCGTTCCTTGGGCTCACTGAGCTAGATGAGAGCAGCAAACTACGTTTTCTTTCAAAATAGTAAACTGTCTGTAGTGTATGAATCTAGCTGTCGGCATTTGGACATTGGACATACTCTCGGACATTGGACAGAGCCACTGGGGAGAACGTACAATGAGAAACTATGCTGCTTTGTTCCCAGTCAAAACGGTTGGCTGGCACAAATGGTGCCATTATATTAACCATTATACAACTAAGGTTGTCGGTGTCACTTCCAGATCATGGCTAGCACTGGAAAGTCACGTTCGTATTAACAATATACGCTGACTTTGCACTAATGGCATGCCATTAACAAAAAAGAAGAGAAGTAAAAAATGAAGACAAGTAAATTCGGGATCACGGATGACATCATAGTAACAAGTGGATTCTTGTCCAGGAACAAAGAACGTGCGAGGCAGTCGACATGTTGTTGCGCAGAACGTCCACACGATCAGTACTAGATACATTACGGGCACAAGGTGATAATACCTCATAGGCATGTGTTAGGGCAAATACAAGATATTAGAACGACCTTTGCTCTTCATGTTGCGGAATTCATGCGGAAACGTAGCTTTCCCTTCATTAACGTTAAGGTCGCGGACATATGTGAACGAGAAGGATGCACGATTATTTAAACACTTGAGTATGCTACATACTATTTTCAACACAGTTTGCAGCCGTAAACGGTTCAGTGTCGGAACGCAAAAGATACACCTTTTACCAAAGATCATGATACGTCGCTGCTAATATATGGTCGATAACTGAGGCACGTTCTACATCTAATATTCACCAGACAGTGAATATTAAATGTAGCAATGCTTTTATCATATCCGTTTGCCTTTCGTGCCAGGAATATGACCACAATATCAGTAAACAAGCTATAAATGCACCAACGTCCGAGCCTATTTTTCCAAATTCATCAATCACGGGCCAAATCCACCTCATGAACTTTTTTTTGGGTTATTTTAATTATTATTAATATTAAAATTTAGCTTTGGATACGCGAAATGTACGTTTCCTATAAACAACGTCGAGCCAAACATCAACACGTGCGATGCATCGGAAACGCAAGTTACGAGATTTGCATCGACAAACGACTTTCGGGTTCTGTGCTTTATTTCGTATTTTTATGTTTCTAAAGATACATCGTGGTGACAATCTCCATTAAAATGGAACTTGTTATTTGGTTCTCCAAAAGGTTATCTACCGATTTTGAGGCAATGAACCCAAACATTCGTTTTCAGCTAGTAGCTGGCAGCGTTGCCAGGCTTGATAATTGCTTACTGAACGCCGAGGTCAATGTTGAATACGCTAAGCTAGAAGAAGTAGCTAGACTCTTTCGAATCGAAGTAACCCACCGGATCAGAATCGAAGTATTTTTAATTGGGATTGCGCATAGGCCTGGGTTTCGATCACACGCAGAATCATCACGCTCCTCGGTCCCGACAAAAATCCGACCCTGATTAGGATCTTTTGCGCCAGACGGATACGAGGTTTAGTAATTGTTTTCCTTGTTACGACTGTTTACAGCTGCGAAAGCTCAATAATCGGACCATCCGAGTGTTCAGTTTGGGGATTCTCCTAGCCGGCTCGTAACACATTCTCCATATATACGTTTAGCCACATTGTGAGCTGTACGTACTAATCAAATGCATATGATTTGTGTTGAAGTATCAAGGCTGACGTTTCTTTCAACAATCTGTATAAGTGTTTAATCCCTATGTGTCACTGAGCTACGATTAAAACATACACATAAACAGGTTAACTTACGAGTAAGTGCTCCAAAGGGTATTACGGATATTTCTGGAAATTAAAAAGAACTCAAACCACTTATGCTTGAAATGCTTTATTTTTTGCATAACTAGCTTTCATCGTTGGAATAGGACGAATACTTAAAAGAGAATATTTATAAGTGCAGTGTACCGTTTGACTGAAGTTAGAAATTAAGCAATTTAGCTATGCCAGCGGTATATATTAGAAATTAATATACTACATATAACTAATTAGCCGAAGTATAGAGCTATTGGACTTTGGCAGCGCGCAGTATATATACTTCATGGCATACCCGTGAGGATCGACTTCGCATTTACAATATGTTTCATTGGCGTCATACTTTGTCGAAACAAACTCTTTAAATGAACCACGCTCGCGATGCGAACCAACAAGTTTTTGGTGGTAGCAAGTGCCGATTCTGTCTGCAGTCATGATGGTGGTGTAGGTAGATCTTAAAGAAAAATCCGAATGCCGCAAGAGCAAGTGACTTGCTACTAAATACGGAACGTAGAGGGTAAGTGGTAGATTGCTTCGGAAACAGCTTTCATTCTTCGGATGCCGTTTTAGATTATGCGCTATTAACTTTAACTAGGCTTGGATGGGCAATGTTGAATTCAAGCGGAAAGCCAAACACAGTTCTATTTTGAAGGAAAGTTAGTTCTACGAAATTGAAGAAGATGACATAACTGGCCTCGAGTTGTCCCCGTGTTAGATATCAGAAACAACTTATATTTTGTCTTTAGACTTTACAAGAAAGCTGTTTATAGCATGTACAGGTTTAGTATATTCTTCGTCGTGCGTTTTCTGATACATTTTGTTTCCAGTAATACACACTAGAGCTTCATCTTTCTCTGTTTACTTGTCAGTCCTTTTCTTTGCAATTTTTTTTCAGTGAGTGCTTGCTCTTCCTAGTTGGAATTATTCTTGCGTACACATCATGCTATCGGCCGACGTAGTTTTATATGGAAGAGCGAAAATACCTTACAAAATATACTAGAGAAATCTAGCAAAAGCTTAAGCTTTACGCAGACGGCGAAATTCATGGTATTCAAACTTGGAGGCAACCTTTCTAGCTCACATGATTTATGTATAAATAATCAAAAAAAAATTTGTTTCGTACTCAACATACTTCTGTGTCTAGTTTTGTGCTCAGGAAGGCTATTTTACAACCTATATAGCTCAAAGCGTAGGATACAGCACAATGCCTAAAAACTCCAATTCCTCTCCACAGATGCTTTCGTCAAACGCCTCTATTAACCTTAAAGGACGCACTGGTAACCATTTAACACACAGTCTTAGTATAAGGAAGCCTACTAAAATAATGGTACATATTTTGTATGGTATTATTACCTGTATATTGGCTAGAGTTTAATATTCTAAATTCCAAGATGCTTTAAATGGGTTTGATTACTATATCACTGTTTATTATATATTATGCAACGCTTACAAAACGCATCGCTTTTTCAACATATTTAAAAATATGGTGGAGCGGAAAATGTGTGCGCTGACTCATTCCTTTCACACGTCATAATATTCTCGGCCTGAAATAACCATAACCTAAAATGATATCAAATATATGGCCAAACCATTTGGTCCTGCTGCGCCACCCAAAGTATAAACGGTATGTTTTGCAATGTATTTTTTGACAAACAAAATTCCTTTACAGATATTTAGCCAAACATATAAAGGAGTTACAATTTAGTTAAAATGGGAGAATTACTCAGCGTTGCTTACAAACCGCAATAATAATGTATGAACAATGTTCTAGGACACAACATTGATGCACAGATCAAACAAAAAAAGAAAGCACAGAGCTATGAAACGTTCTTTCTAAATTCTCTACTGTTGAAAGATGCATTTGTGCTCTATTATCACAAGAGTTGATCTGTGGATACATTGACTTTCCTGAATAAATATTTTAAAATTATCTTAAATTGCACGCTTTAGTTATTCAATGCAGATAAAGCTTCATGATCGGATGAAGAGCGCTTTTTCGCTGCAGGCGCACTCGAGACACCAAAAAGGAGGTCAATCAAAGAAATCGTCGACTGAACAATGAATGAAAAGCCCTCCTGCATTTTAGGAGAGGGCATCTTCTGTGTTTTTCTGCCGTTCGATCCAAACGAGGTACCTCATAGGCATCTGTTTGCGCGCACACGGAGCTATACCGGGCCACTGGGAGGACACAAACTTTGGCCTTGACCCGGAGCCAGACGTAAACCAAAGCACCTACTTCAGCTGCGATAGTTAAACGAGTAAATGGGTAGCTAGGTGCTATTACACATTTGCTCAATATTCTTCTCCTTTAACGAACGGCGACCCTGGTTGTGCGTGACACGAACACGCCGTTGCATTATACCGTAATAGAAAGTAGAACGCAACTTTATTCAAATTCAAGTTATTTGAGCTTGGTGGCGTGTTGACTTTACTGTTATGCCCTGCAAGTTAAGCGTGCCGAATTAAATTCTTTTAATTTCAATTTACAGACTTCAGCTGAATCTGTACACCTGCATTGACATTTTTTAAGGTGGCAATAGTCTAATTTGGCTACTCGCCGTTGCACATTCACATTTATGGGGTTCGTTTTACACGGTAATGCGAAACACGGTCCCGTGGACGTTAAATGTCGGCTGATGGCCAGCTTTCAAAAGATTTATTTAAGTTAGCAGCAAATCCTTCAAGTTCCTAATTTGCTTAAGTTATTAGTTATGTAAGTTGGTTTTCATGCCAGCAACTAGGCAAGTTACTTGCAAATACAGGTTCTACTGAATGTGAGGCCTATCAAAAGCTAATATTTGTTGTTGATTATTACAGAAAACAACTATGAACATAAAAGTTAGCTAGAAAACAACACACGCACATAATTCAGTGAAGAGGCTACTTCAATGCAATTTTCAATGCAAATTTATATTGCTGTTCATTCACTCTGCTTGGGAGTCGGAGCTTCGGCCTCGTTTTATTGTACACCGGTGAACAATAGGGATGCTGAAATAAAATCTGTTGCTCCATAACGGCCGTGTTGCCATGCCGCATAGCTCATCCTATGGCTCCTACGGCACGCTGCTTTCAGGTGGTGTTGACCATTTCCGGACTGTATGCCTGGTAACTGTCTCACTGTATTTGGTAACTGTCTCATGCAAAAAGTATATTCCCGCGAGGCATGGTCAGAGCGTGGCAGACGGACCACCAATGCGGTGCGCCTACCAGGCGCTAGCTGTGTTAACCAGCCGTGACACATATGCTTACTATATTATGAGGTCCCATTTCAATATCGCCTGCAAGACCCCAAAATACAACGCGAAATATTCTCTTTAGTAAGAGTTGTTTTTAGAAAGCAATAATGTCGCTACGGACAACTTCAGGGTACGTAAACTGAAAACAGTGCCGAGTAGAAAACAGCTATGGTGGAAGTTGTCGCCGCTCTCGTTACTGATGTTAAATCAAACGTGGTTTATTCACGTAAACAAATCCACCTCAAGTAGTTTCAAAACAAAGAAAAGTAACTACGTACTTCCGCACCGCCACAATGCAAACCAAAAACTGAAGCAAATATAAAACTATTTTGTTTATTAGGGCCACTATCGTAAGAACACACCGCAATTCATTGGAAACGAAAATAGCTAGCAGATCTTTTATTCTATCTATTTACTCTTATTGAACTAACTAAATATTAAAATGCAAAAAATAAGGCCTTGAAAGGTATGTAACTAATAAGCAATAACGACTTTCCTATGTTACGTTTAACAAATCAAAGGTCTTAAATAATCTAGTATGTTTTAACAGTACGATTCAAACTACAGCAATCGTTGCCATGGCTACAGGTGGAAAGCTTAAGGCCATAGGACACGTTGTAAGTATTGAGGGCTCAGGAGTTGATATGAGGCTGTTAGGTGTAGGTGCCACAAAATTAAACATTTTTGAAGTATTCAACTTCACAGCCTCAGAAACATTAGTTTAGTTGGTCAGATTGGCCATAACGAGCCCATTAAATACTCACTTAGAGTGGAAATTAGCTAAATTTTGCTATGTAAACAACGTAAAAGCGTAACAGCGAATGAGCCTCATCTCCAGGCCCCCACCAGTACGGTCGACATATGGACGCATGCTACGTCACGAAATCACGCAGATTTTCTTAAACAAATACGTTAGTCCAAGATTATGCAAATATACAAAATAAATTAATTAACCACTGGCATAAAATAATACTGCAGAATTGACCTATGCCATATTACTATCGAGTCCCTTTGGCGACTCGTGGTTCTAGCAAACACTCTATAAAACTACAAAACGCCGCTTCGGTTTCATAGCTCAGTGGTAGTTGCGTCAGATCCTATTTTCAGTCAGTATTTACATAGATTACGCTAGAGTACGCATTCACTTTATCCGTATGGATGGCTGAGGTGATTCAAGATAATCTTCAATATCAAATCAGGGTAGTTTGTAAATGAGGGATCCACATGTCTGGCCATAATTATGCATATTTTATTATACAATAAGAGGTCTTCTCAATCGGCCTCCAAAAAAAAAGCTAATCTTCAATATATAGACGATCCGCGGAATGCTAATGCTAGTACCTGCTACAATTCGCCATTTGTGCTTGAAGTCATTGGGTCATTAGTAGCAGATTGAAATCTCTAAATGTGATACCCGATGGTGGGCTGAATTTTTTACTTTACCATAAGATCTCACCCGGAATAAGCATCACAAAAGCTATTTCCCTCAATATATTTGTAATACATGCCCTAGTTTCGCCAGCGGAAATATGTTTTTTAAATGTTGCCTTTCGGTCTATCAGGCTGGCAGCCAGGCATGACCACATGTCTGCCAATTCGGCCTCTCTAACAAATTGTCAATGAAGCGCATTTTGACTGCAGATCAGTGAGAGATTCACTTTTTTAATATTATAAATATAACTTTATGCGGTATTACAGTTACACCAGGCGCATTGCGCTAATTGACACAAACATTTAGGCAAGGAGGTATTTCAATATTGGAACAGATTGCAGGTAATTGTGTCGTTATTCCTTCTAAACTAAGACTGTGGTTGTCCAATGGGTTTTAGAAACTCGCCGCTCGCAACTATCTTTATAATTGAACTGTTAGCTTACACAACGTAATTCAGCTAGCTTATATTGAATAAAAAAATATTAAAGGGTAAATAAAAGTCGTGAAAGGTTCATCAGGAAAATGCTAAGTCTGCCTGTATGGGTATGTGGCACTTTCTGTCATTACGTATTACTCAATACCGTTTTAATATACGTTTGTGCGAAGTGCTTTGGTTTCATTAGCACATTACATAACGCAATATCTCTAATTTGTTTCAGAAACCCGTCACTCGCGACTAACTTTATCATTGAAACATTGGTTCACACAGCTTAATTTAGGTAGCCTACGTTGGATATAAAACTATTCAGAGGTAAAATCGGAAAAAATTAATCAGGTAAATACTACGCCTGCCCGTAAACGTACATACCGTGAGCGTAAATAAATACCGGTCGCACTTCAGTTTCCTTCAGGAACAAATTAGGGATATTGCGTTGTGAAACACGCTAATGAAACCAAGGCATTTCGGTAAAACGTATATTAGAACGGTATTGAGTAAGACGTAGTGGCACAAAGGGCCTTTAGTTACGATATGTCGAAACACATACGGCGTTGCACTAGTGCTTTCGATTAATATAGAGCTAGGTGGGCCTAGCATCCTGTAATCAAAATGAATTCTTTCTAAAAAAAATGCCTTTTATTCAGAACAAAAGCAATTTTCTACCTAGTCGTGCTAGACAAACTAAAAGATGGAAATTTTTTAATCTTGATCATTTCGCATTTTTTACTGCTGTTTTTTCATTACAGTTGAGAAAGCTGTTCTTTTAAATGCAGCCGTTCCACTCGCCGTACTATAGGCAAGTGTTGTAGACATGTGCTAACAGGACAGTCATACCAAACCAAACAGAAATTATATTGTGCGAATATCGCTTTATTGCCACCACATATGTTGATCATGGAAATTTTTTTCTATGTCTTTGGCTTATCTAGAAAGATCCTTCATTGTAGGTGTCCCTGAAAACCCAGGGCTGAAACAAATGTGTTCAGAGCAAGTCACCATTTGGAATCATCAGTATGTAATATTAAATACTGTTTCCAAACCTGGTGAAAATATGGATGGTTGTAATCTCAAGCAGTCTTTTTCTCTAATAGATAAGTGTCCATATTTTTATGGCTGTCCATTGGCAAACATTTAGCGCTTTTTGCATTAGTTCGTAAAAAGGGCCCCATAAATGAAAGTGTGCGATGGCTGGGATCGAACCCGTGCACCTGCATATCTCCTTCGGTCGCAAGAAGCACGGGAATATACCAAGCCGCCGATCTCGAGCTCAAATTTAGCTAGCTGGGACGATACAACGTACTCTGTAGACAGTTGCGTGACTCGCAAGAGCCAAAGGTCAAACAAAAGAACCGTCACAGAAGAGGTAACAAGGTTATTGTTCTTTGTTTGCTATCGATCTCTTTTTCGGCGAATTTTGCCAGTTCTATCTTTGCGCATATCCTGCCTCCCATCCTGGTGAACGCCATTGAAGAGGGAAAGGGAGAGGGCGAGAAAAAGTGCAGCTGAAATCGAAAAAACAGATGAACGACTTGACTCATGTATCGTTTCCACGGATCGAAAAGAATAGAGGAATAAGTGAGAAGGATTCAAGGAATCAGGTCCCTGGGAATGAAAACCAACGAATGCAAGCGATAAAAATGTCCTTGAATTGACGCCTCCTACTAACTCAGAATACAATTGAAGTATCTCTGTAAGATCCGCAAATGCATACGGTACGTGCAGTAAGTTCTATTCACACTGCATCTGTCTTTAGTAATGGAATAGAAGAAAAACAATAAGTCGAAAATAATTAAATAACTAGCAGAATTGCTACTACCAATATGCCATTTATTTATTATGTATCTACATATTGTCGCATTGTCTTGTCGCAACCGTCTCTAATAATATCCCACATATTTTCAAGACAGTTGCTCTTTGGGAATGGTCAGGGAATTCATGCACCGGCAGCATAACAACATGAACTAGAGCATTAATCAGATTTGCCGTTTGGGAAGCTTATTCCTACACGCTTAAACACTATGTTCCCCAGGAATGGTTAATCGAATAATCCCCTCAATATTATATGCCCAACCAGAATCGGGCACTAACGAGGTGACTCAGGCGACACTATATGGCAAATACAGTTGAATCTGATAGGGTACAAAAATAGCCATTGCCCACTCCTCATCTTATACAGAAATCGTGCGCACTTGACGACCTAATACATTAAATATGAGTTTGCTTAAATAAGCGAATCTAATTTTGTGGGAAAAAAATAAATATTTTCTTCACTCTAGTATAGAAGGCAACATACTCGTAGAAGTGTGATGTTCCGTGTACGAGAATATAAGCTCATTTTTGATTTCCCCGATACGCTCATTTCTCCCAAAATGGAAATAAGAATTGTTTAACGGATATCAACATGCGTGTCAAAACGTCTACTCTTAATAATAAATGAGAAAAATAAACCAGGTGAACTATTAAAAAGAACGATCTAAACCTTGTGTGCTGTTCTTGCAGTAATAAAATGGACCCTACAATTTTATCTCGTAGGGTCTCGTATTTTATCTCGATTTTATATCATTATATATATCCTTATTATATATAGCCCTTTACCTTGCATATACAGAGGCTGGTGGTTTTGTGATGAAGACAATATCTTACCAAGCAACATTGTTTGCTTGAAGGCGGAAAAAGATAGTCATCGATTTGCCGGTCACACAAGGGTCTCTTGAAGGTCAGTTCAATTTATTCTTTGAGAGCGACTCAGAGAAAACTCTCTTGGTGTAGAAGGTTTATCAGGGTCAGTGCTAATACGTAATAGTCCCGTATTAAATGTCAAACTTATCTGTTTTTTAAAAAACCAAAAGGTGCCCAAGCGTTACAGACGACTTTTAGATATCTATATCTAATTTCGGTGTGTTCACTAAAATGCAATTACCTAAGAAATGATATGCATTTCTCGTCAAGACGCCTAGACAGTAACGACGAAAAAATCTATTGTATTTGTTTACAGTCTTTCCGGTGGTGTTTGGAGAGACTGCATAAAGCTGCCATTTCATTTTAAAATAGAAAATCCTGTATGTACAAACCCTCCCTTTAAAATTGTTCAGTGGGACTACAAAATTCTGGCTGGAGCTGTATATTTAAGAAATGCGCGTTACTGCCTAGTTATTAGAAGTATGTTTTGAAATTCACGTATCTCATCATACATATGGAAATCCAGTTTTTCATAAATATCCCGCCGTATTATTACATAAGCTACATACAGAATGCACAACCTTTTAACTATGAGCACGGCACAATGTTGTTCTCATAAAAAAAACATTTTTCGTCCTTAGACCAAACGTCGACTGTCAACAGGCGTCGGAGTGCACAAACAAACAAAAAACGAAACATTTCATGCAGGAATAGATCTAAAACAAGAAAGTTGAATTTAGGACCAACCGATACCCGAATTACGGTTTAGATCAGGTTGATCCCTTTCGGAACGGCTAGATACGTATGCAGACATCTGGACGTCTTTTGTTAAACGAATGTATACAGATTTAACTGTCATCACCTATAACGCGTTAAACTGGCAGTCCCATATAACTCTCGGTGAGCGCTGCGTTGCTCACAGAGCATGTGGTGATGGATCCTCAAACCCACTTTTTTATTTTTCGGGCTGTCAAAGCAGCCTCTTTAGAGTTTTCAGACCTTTCAATCGCAAGTTACCGATAAGAATTCATCCGGGAAAAAACACCGAATATCTCGCCGAGTTATTTTGTCCGACCAATTATTATCCTCTAAAATTTAATTTAAAAGTGCTTCTACACGAGGTCGCATCTTTTCGATCGTAATCCAACCTAGTTAGGAAAATATATTGACGTGTAAAGCGAAAGCGTTTTGCAGCGGGGGTCTTTTTTCAAAGCCATAGCTGAATTTAATTAACACATAGTTGCACTGACTCTGCTAGTTCCATATATATATATATATATATATATATATATATATATATA
>MNPL01003318.1:0-21188 GCA_002081605.1 Tropilaelaps mercedesae
ATATATATATATATATATATATATATATATATATATACATGTTGCGAAAAAATGCGTCGAAACTGTTATGCTAACTATTGTTTTATATGTGCTGGTCAAAAAACTTTGGTCCAGTTGAGACGGCGGACAACAATTGTCGGCCTGAAGCTTCACTCGAATCTACAGGATTCGTTGATCAGTTCATTTGCTTGCGTCTGGGCTATATATCTTTGGAGTGCTGGCAACTGGTGGTATCAGAACCAGTCAGTTACTCAGGTACTTCACTAGGAAATAGACGACTTCACAATTTTTAGCAGTTTTTACTCTGGGAATGTTGTCTGCACTCTACAAAAAACATCGTACTGTCTCAGCAGACCATAATCAATACGACGAATGAGGTTAAGAAGACTAAGTGTGTGAATGCAAATATTCTGCGATACGAAATTATTCCTCTTAGAGGAATACGCGTATTTGTATGATGAGAAGAAGCATCGGCTAGCAGTATTACTAGGTCAAAATGATATCATTAAATTTTCCCAGTGAAACTTCTCATAATTCAAGCCTGTGATTTTGTTGCTACACGGCATTTCTAAGCACATGCATCCCGCAAGACGCCTAGACTTCTTTGACCTTTTGTCGATTATAGAGCAACACTAATAGACGTCCGAAATGTATTTCTTTCATATAAATCGACCATGACTGTTCATCAGTCATGTACGGCAACTACTTATAGCCGAATAGGTCGCTGCAGAAATTCGATGCACTCTGAGAAGATCATTGACTTAGTGTACAAGCTAAATAACAAACTCCATCCTGCTAATTGTCCATTTTTTATGGCTATAACGATAAATAGATCTACTTCCCAATGTACCAATACGACACACGTAAAAAGCCTTTTTCCACGCGTCTCTCCGCTGGCGTCCCATAGAATATTACCTCCCCCTCAGGCAGATAGTATTCTGGTTTCTGTTGCTGGAATTTCCTATAATGAAATGTTTTATATATCACCTGGCGCATACGACGCTTTGCGGCACGTTTTTTGCTGACTAGATTTGTCCTATACCTTGCAATGCACAGAACGCATTGCAACAATAACCTCGATGTCAGTGGAGATTGTCAGCCGTGCCCTTGGTCAACATTTCTAGCCACGAATATACGGACGGACTTGTCCTAGTAGATCAAACTAGTATATGCGATGATAGTCCACGTACGATAAGTTGCTGCCACATGAAGATGTGCCTCGAATCACGGTAACCTCAAACCACGATAACCTCGGCTATTGATTAGATTATTAACGTAAGCGATGACGAAGAACTAGTAAATTGTGTCTTAGCTTGATGAGCGATGCTTTGGACTGCCTAAAAGGGTGAACAGTTGTTAGAAAATGGATCTTGATTTATATGGCAGTTTCTTTCGGCGTGACGTCCAGGAAGTAGAAATCAGCGTAACTAAGGCAAATCAATACAGTGAGAACTACGCGAATTCAATATTACATACTTCAACTCTCTATATATAGGTGCATATGCACATACACATATCCGTTCTTTACACGATTCAGACGTCTGATAGTGGAAACAGTATGAACACGATAGTGATATTTTGTTGCCTCGGACCAGATAAGGGTATATAGTTAATCTATATCAAACAAAGTGACATAGGAGTAACGAAAGGGACCTATAATTCTAGAATTCCCAGGCCAACGTTCATAGTATGCACGCAAATAGTGCGGCACTTACGTATATTTTCGTAAACTTAAAACTAGATACCTTTTTCATAAGGACTGCATAACACCGACAAAGTATCTTAATACTTGTGACTTTAATTCACTGATAAAATATAGGACTTCGCCTTCCCACTCCAGAAATAAGATTATGATTCGTTAATCGGATTTGTACGGCAGCCGCAAGACTTGAAAAGTATTCATAATTAACTATGTTTTCTTTAGGCTCACATTACATTAGGCTATCACTGGAAATGTCCACGAACGTGTCACTAAAACTAAATTAATTCGTAAATTGTAAATTTCTAACTTGGATTCATCTATATCATTGTCATATCGTAAATTGTTAAATACACCGTGATTTTTACGGTGCAAAGCCAAACACGAAACACCCAATTGCTTATCATTTGTATTTGCTCTAACTTCGATAATATCATCACAAATCAAAGTTCCTTTTAGCAAGCCGTTGCCGCACACTGCATAGCCCAAGAGAGCATTGAATCGTTGAGGATCAGCTTTCCAAAATCTGTTACTTCGCTCTACAGGGATGTTCATCTGTCTTTAAGATTTTGCTACTTTGTGTGCCATTAGCCTTCTTTTTAGGGATGTCCACGCAACATGTACAAGTAAAATCAGGCGGCCATCGACTAATTGGAGGCAAAAGAAATTCAGAATGATACACGTCTGAGCGATGCACGTCAATTGTTGAATCCGAAAGGTGGAACTCGTTGATTATTGATAGGCTACCGAGAACAACATTGCAAGGGTTTTAGTGTTAAAGGTAAAATCGGGAAATTTTACCCCTATCTCTTCTTCTTACTAGACTTCAGTGGACTTTCACTGTTGCAATTTTGCATTGAAGCCAATGTAATATAAGGCTTGATAAAATGCTTAATTGCACATAGTTTGCTGAGTTGTCTCCGTTTGCTGAGTGCATTTGTGACCGTCGTTGTTGCATGCTAGCTCATTTATGATAGCTTTAGCCTATTCGTTCATTCTGTCCATGTCAGTGTCCATTAATTCTGTTCGCTTGCCGTTTCAAAGGTGTACGAGCGTGTCGGTTAGGCGCGCCACTTAATTTGATGGCATGACTCAGCATGCAACTTACACATAACCTTCTTGACACTCAGATGCATAGTAGAGCGGCGCAGCAAAATTGTTCTTATAATAGCAATAAAGAAAATAGATACCCGGAGAACTTTTTTGACTTCTTTGACTTTTTTTAATTAGCTGGATTAATCTGGTACTCATTTTTTCCAGCGATGTCTCATTTATTGGCAGGACAACTGGAGGTCAAGTATTTGATGTGTGTAGGTTCACCGAACATATTTTTTTCACAAATAAATAGGGTAAGTGGCCGGCTTGCACGATAGTTAATGCCATCTTCAATGTATTAATTCTCGAATGCAATAGCCAGATGAAGAAAATGTTTTTCGATTTGATATTGTTTAGACATGAGAAGGATGGTGCTAATCCCTATAGGTGTGCTCACGCTTAGGCCATCCTCGTTCTGGAAGCAAATGCCTAAATTTGAAAAGGAATACTTCAATCCCGAATATATTTGCATTGTTGTCTTGTTTAAGTTTCTCTTCATCAGGCGGGCGTCAATGCTCACAAAAAGAGTGCGTTTAATCTCATTCTTTCTATGAACACAAGCACCCATTAATCACGTGTATACTACTCCCTTTCACTGGCCGAGTTCGGGAATACTACAGGCAGAATGGATTCGAGGACAGAAAGGTTCTAGTCACTAGTAGATTTTGCCATTCATTCTTCATTCATATGTCTATTATTTCCTATGAACAATGAAGACCGCTATGAGGTCCTACGCCTGACCGTGATGATCGTTACCGCTGATATATACGCATTCGAGGAAAAAGTCATGGTCAAGTAACGTAGTCCATTATTTCCCACTAAGTGGCCACATGTTATACGCCGTTTCTTTTGGTCTAGAACTTTATGCATCTGCGTCCAGCTCAAACGACTATGTAACAAAAGCATTAGTATTGATCGAAGGAACTTTGACCACAATACATACCATAAGTATTAAATAATCTAAATTGAATTAAAAGTTAAATGATAAGGAATAGCTTTGATAAATAGATAAATTTGCTTTTAAATACACTGAAGTTCAAAACATATTTTAAACTGGAGACTCAGTGATCTGAAGATGTGTTCGTAATGCGTCGCCTCATGTCTTATGTCTCATAATGCTGTATCTCTAACCATTGCAACGGCTCGTATACCTGCACTATTATGGCATGATAATGACCAGATGACCCTATCTCATCTCTGTGACAATAAATCACCGTCGGGAGTGGCTAATGCTGATTTCATAAGTAGAATTGTGCTCTACTCACATGTACACAAACATTCTGGGCCAACAGCGATGGCCTTCCTTATTTAGTAAGAGCGATTAGTGGTCTGGCTAAATGCGTGCTTGAATGCGTGTATCCGAATCGGAACGGTATTCTATAGATTTGTCAGTCTTCCCATAATGATACTGCGAACAACGCCAAGATCCATCACCTGTAATCTTATTGGGAGCAGATATCTCATTAGCTTCCGGATAGCTGATCCGGTTATGAGGAATAAATTGGGTTTCTTTTTTGGTTCTGTCTGCAAGCTGGTGTTACGTTTCGTTACATGCGTGACTTTTCATTTTCTGTGGAGGATGTTAGCGAGGTACCTAATTCTGTGCAGCATAATTTTGGAGAAACGACTTTGGTCTGCTGGTAAGCGCAAAAGGCATAGGGCAAAACGAAATATTTAGAGTTGGTTAACTACTTCTGTAGTTCTGTAGTTTAGACATTGGTTGGGTAACGACAGAAGAACATGCGGATAAAATAAAGATAGTGACTTGGAATCGGACCTAGAATAGATATATGTCAACCATGTATTTTAATGGCAATGCATTCTATTACTTAGGCGCATTTATTCGGCATGTTTTCCTGCATATGTTAATGAGACAACTGGTGAAATAAAGGCCAAGGGGAGTAAGATGTTATTTTTCTCAACGAACTAAAAAAAGATTATAGCCTGAAGCCTTATTTGACTACAACAATTCTTTTAAAACGTCGTTTGTGTAGGCTACATGTTATAATGTACTCGTTAATATGACCTAGCGGAAAAGTACAGATCAAACTAACAGCAATCTGCATGGCTTAGAGCTTTCACGTTAACCGCAAAATAATGTGTATTGGAATAGTCGCATACAACGTTTAAAGAGAGTAAGAACTAATACTGTTCCAATTGAAGAATGGGGCGTTCCGCACGTCCGAGGTCTCAACGTCATTAAACTATAAAATAATTTGATTGAAGTTGGACTAAGCAGAATTGTTTTGGAATCGGGTTGTCTGCGTTTTCACGAAAATAATTGAACGGAAGATAAAATATTGCATGATAGGATTTACATGCAGACTGGTAGTCCCTAGCGTAATGTTAGTTATTATATGTACCGCTAGACGCATGCGTAAGACAGGTATAATAAACACTAAATGACTAAAAAAAATTTACGGAGCTTCGCAGAAAATGCGTTAGTATATTCCTTTTGTGCTTAGTATTACGGACTCGTTCGGTTCAAGTATATTCGACATTTTACAGAAACACGATAACCGGTAGTAATCTGTCGGAAAATGTGTACTTTTTTGCACATTTTGATGATGTGTACATTCTGGAGTAAACTGCGAACGACGGGTTTTAATCGTAGATACGCATCAGACTATATATGTCACTTTTTGATAGGTCAATAGAAAAATCGAACTAGTTGTAACAACGGCGTGTGCAGCAATATGCTTCACCTGTGCATTACAAAATGCCAAGTATTTTATCTTTTTTTTCTGTTTAGCTCCATATGAATAAATAAATACTCAAAAGACAGACATACGAATGTTTGTTTGTTTTTTGCCACAGAACAGTATTATAGTTGTGTATAAGAATACTGTGCTGTATATATCTTCTAATAATGATAATAACGACAATACTTTTATTATTATTTTTATTGCGACCTCTTCAAAGATCAACAGTTTGTCTATTTAAATTATTTTCTATTGCTTGTACGCAAAAAGGGCCCAATAATGCTAGCGTGGTAATAAGAACAAGTTACCTTATCACCTTCGCCAGACACTGTGTCCCTAAGCACCCTGCATCTACCAATGACCATAAAACAAATCACTGGAAGACAAAGTATGTCCATTTATTTACGACTGCAAGTAAACTGTATGTGCGGCGTTGTTTATCTTCATCTTTAACTTAAACCCTTAAACCGAGCTGGATGGAATCAACCATGTTGCCTTGTGACTTGAGCTATATGGTCGTCAGAGTTATTGCGTCGTCCTGATGCTGCCTATTATTGTGAAGTGCTTTGGGGAGAGGAATGTAGCAATGTGTAGGAATGTACAAAATGCATTCGTCTATTTTAAGATCGGCGCAAACGAGAAACCAGTTCTCAGGAATTTGTTTCCACTTCTGTTGTCCCATTGTTGCCCATATCCCGAAAGAAAAGTTTCGCGAAGGCCAAGGGGGCTCAGGAAAATACGCCGCCTAAAAGTAATGCGTGGGGCCACGCAGCTATTCGTAACCCTTCAGCGCACGCTCGTCTGACTACGCTTTCATATTGGTCGTGTAGTTGTCCCTAAAGCTGTCACAGTCACACACTGCTTTTGGATGCCTGTTAGATATGTCAAGAGTTTTAGGTTAGGACTTCAGCATAGTAAATAACTAAACATATACAACCTACAGGATCATACTGCATGAGAGCGAGAAATACCAGAATGCAGTTCTTCAGAGGTTGTACCCATTGGCGAAAGTTGGAAGCCACTGAAGGAATTATACGTTCATTTCCCATATGGAGAAAAACCACGAACTGAAAGAAAAGCGGGAATGTACGAATCAGCTGCTGCTTCTCATCCTGTATTTGACACACATTCTGCTGATATGTATATCTGCGGCACAAAACAATACTGACTAACGACAAGGTAACCAAACGCCAAATGTTTGCGGTTCTGCGGAAAGCAACAACGAATTCGGCACTGTGTTCATGGGTTCTCTAAATTGCTTCTACGACAGAGTCAATGAAAAGCTGACCGGCTACTGACTGTACTTGACCTGGCCATTTAGCTAATGAAAAAATGTGGTGGTTTTAAGAAAATAAGTGGGAAAAGAAGATAAGTGGCATCAAAGTTTGTCTGGGCATCAATTGACCTTAAGCGAATTGAAACGAATGTATTAAAAAGTCGTCAACACTTTCCTTATATTACAATTGTTTTTTCCTTTTCTGTTTTTAACAGATGGGTAAGCATAAGCTCAGCTGAATCTACTGGGGTAACTCACTGCAGTTATCCACTCTTTCAGGTGGTTTTGTTCATTGCAAACTGCCATCGCGGTTCTATGTCGTTGCTGCATTGTCTGAGAGCCAACTCGTGTACCACGAACCCCTTTTGTTTAATGACCGCTGTACGGTTCATTGGGTAGAGTGTATAGCCGGCAAATATTTGAAAGTCCATTTAGGAGAAGTTGATTTGCCCTAACGAGACCAAGCAAGATCATCGGTAAGGGTAACGAAGCGTACAGAATCGGTGCGTGTGTGTATCCTAAAACGTCTAGACATGTCCTAGAACTGAACAGAGCTAATGAAAAGCTACAGTCGATATTAGGATCTGGAATTATTACTTCACCTAATACTAGGGGTTGAGAATGTGTATATTCACTGGAGAAGTTTGCCGGCAGTACTTACTAACATGTCGTTGTACACTTGTTTCAAGGAAAAACCAATAGGGAAACAATAGTGTATGCGCTTGCTCTACTCGACATAGTAGCAGAGCCACATTGCGTATGAACTGAAGAGTATGAATGAGGTATGTTTATCACATCTAAGATACAGCTGAGGATATTCAAAGGAGCATAGTTTGCTTCTTTTCCAAGGAGGTGTTGTTCTGTGTGAGGGAGAATAGAGACCGTAGGGATTTAGCAGCTGAACAAGCGTTAGCTAATGGGCATTATAGAATGCTCGACCATCAAGTTTCTTATTATCCCATCCGGTACGGGAGTGAGGTACGGGACAGCATAAATGGTCAGCTGACATAATGGATCGCCCCGGGGGCATTAAAAGTTGACAGGAAGGTCGTCTTAATTGGGCGCCTTTGTCAGAGCTTTCATACGAAAATTTGGGCGACTTGTGGATAGCAAACTTATGACACGCTTCAGACTTAACGACTGAGACTCAACACCTTAAAAATCTAAAACATGACATGACGCCTTGCAGTCTATTTTAGAAATTAAGTCTCTTCACCCACCTCAGATGTGACAATCGGTAGTTACGGTAATCCGAATAAACAAATCAAATCGGTATCTAACAGAGCGCTACATTTAACTAAGCTTTAGCCGCAGAAAACGCCACATGAAAGTGATGTTCAACTACGAGCAAACGGAGTTTCATTACGAAAACGAAATCAGTCACTAAGAACTTTTGTCCTGTTATCCAAAGTTTGCTATATTTGTGGTCAGCGCACGTGTTTTATAAACCGGCCACGATGCATCATTCGCCACAGCACATGTCTCATGTACGTTAGAGATACACCTTTAACACGGAATCAAATCCATCCGACCGGTAGCAGATAAGAACATTAAGGTTGCAGCGAGACCTCTACTTCCTCGCATTTTAGTAAACCCTTGATTCCATTCAGCGTATTAAATTGATAAAGCTGAAACCCTATTAGAAGAAAACTTTGTCGCCGAGGATATTTCTGATCCTTTGTTTACTCTCGGCGCAGCGTCAGACTAAAGCTCGCCTCTAACGTGATGGTGTATATTTATAAATATGTACACACGTTTTTCTTAATAACACCTCTGTGTCATAAAAAATTACGGGTTTTTCACTCCTTCTGCCTTTAAACTAAATTCATACACATCATTTCTAGTTCAGCTAGGGTTAATTTTTTCTAGTGGGAACTTCATTGTCAGTTAAACGTGCAACGCTACTTAGCTCATCGTTTGAATGCAACATCGTGTACACTCTGGAATTCTGAGTTTCTGAAAGCCGCTATTGCACATTTCAGGTAGATTTTTCATTCAATCGGCTGATAAGAGTCGCATCCTCCTTTACAAAGGGCCGTTTTTCAGGGAACTGCAATAGCTTTATCTAATGTGGCAGCACAGCTCATGCGTTTCCTCCATATCTTTAGAGAAAAAACCTGGCTTCGTTTTTTGACAAGTAGACTTTGTGGTATAAAAGAAATCTGGCTAAGGCCTTTCCTTTTTTTTTGAAATGTTTTTTTCTATAGGAATCTGCTAATCGCTGAGTCGGTTCTCCAAGGGTGGATTGCTAAATGGGAAAAATACTGCGTTTAATGTAACATTCATATGGACGATGAGTTGAATTTGTACCGCATAGTATGATGAGCGGAAGCACGATTCGAATAATAATTTTCTTTGATTGTAGTAGTGCGCTATGAAAAATGCGCGTTTCACTTAGTGCTTTTTTTAATTTTGAAATCAGGCTCTTTTAAACATGAAATTTCTTTTAACAATGAAATGAATTGAGGAAAACGTCTTTTTTTCTCTTTATTTAATTTTTCTCCTATATGTATTTAGTGACACACCAAATTCAATCCATAGAGTTTGATACTGGATAGTCGGCTGAGTTTAGCAAAAACCGTGAATCATTTTACTCAGGGACCACCCACAGAGCAACAGCTCTCCTGCACGGCTATTTGCGATCACGTCTAGCCGCCTTGCATTTCAGAGATCCTATAACTTTCCGCGTTAGGGCTGTGTTCTCAACGCACGTAAAACGCTACGTGAGGGGTACGGAAATTCACGATGAGTCACCTCGCATGAAAAATTACAAAGCTTGGTCGTCGCTGCTCCATGCTTCAGGATTTTTTTAAAGTAATTTAATTCTAATTAGAAATTTTAATGTCTAACAGTGTCTAACAAACTTGTACAGAAATTTCTCAGCACCTAAAGTAGACAAAGTCCACTCGTTGTAATAAAAGTGCCTACAGACCAAGTGACAGTTCGAACGGCGTAACTTTTTATCGAGCAATAATGGTTAACGTGTAAAAATTACTCTTTTCGGCTGTATCAAAAGCACACAACTATGTATGCTTTATTGTGAAGTTTTCTTTTTCCAACCATTTTAATTTTTGACCAGTGTGAAGAATAGGGAAGGAATAAAATTCTCTATGATTACCTAAACAATTGGCTAACTTTTTAAAAAATTTAAGAAGTTCAGGTCTAAAAAAGTTTACTAAAAAGCTTAAAGGATTACTGGAATGGCATGACAAGTTACAACGTAAGAAAGAAGTGACGAAATAGTCAGACGTTTGTAAGCTTTTTGTCTATTATATGTTATCCCCTACGAGTTACTCCGTTGTTTGCCGCAGTAAGCATCAAAAAGCTACTAGTGATGATGAATAAAAAAATCATTTCTCAGAGGAACTGATTTTGTTCAAGTTGGCTTTGATATGTTTTCTGGGACATTTCGGGAACTCCTTGGGGGTTCGGTAATATGTTTAATAGGTTGCCAAAAATCTATAAACTGACAAAGGTGAATTCAGGCTGTTCTAATACATACAATACTAAAAAGGATTGGCTTCGCCCGGAACTAAGTTATTTGCATCATACATCTTGCGCAGCTCGATGTGCCTAGGCGTTTATGGTACATCTGTGTGCTAGCAGTATTTTCTGATCAAAAGTGACGTCTTAAGGCAGGTGAAGGAAAAGGTTGTCTATTCTGTACTGCTGAAATTCCGACTAAATTAATCACCTTATACTCTTATACTCAATAATTTTTTCTTAGAGCACGATGTGATGTCCGCCATCGCCCCCCCTAATTAGCAAATATCGCAGTCACCCTAAGGTCACAGCTCAGTGCAAAAAAATTTCTTATAAAGTTATATAAGCAGTCAAAATTCCCTCGTTAATGGCGATGGCGCACGCAGTACCGTGGTACGGCCGCTCACTGCAAGCGGTGCTTCATCTCACATAGCAATGCAAACTTTTCGTTCAAGCATAAATCCAGGGATCGAAAGACCCTAGCATGTGCTGAGTCATCAAATGTTTCCTCGAAGCTAACACAAATGGGCAGCTAATCAAACATGATGAGTATTGCGTCGTACGCAGATTGCCATACAACTCACGCTGCCAGGCCAATTAGGCACCACACTGTCATTAAGTCAAGCTAAATTGTACCATCAGATATTGCTAAAATATTTACTTCCGCTATGCTTTGTAAATATCGGATGGTCCACTCAATTAAAGGGCTAGAAATGTAAACGAAAACGCGCGGAAGTTAAAACCAATCATATAAAAGAACACGGCGTAACAGTGCTACAGAAGGCAGTTTTCGCTCTCTTCTTTCACCTGTTTTTTATTCTCGGACGTATATTTTTATTCCTGGCGCAGACATATCCCATACCCCGTCGCCTCTCCACATTATGACGTTGTGGTTCGCTGATTCTAGTAAAGTGATTTAGCTGACTGGCCTTCTTTGGGATATTGGTTAATGTGATGACATCGCTCCGTAATCTACTGCACCTATAAGGACTGCAAAGGCTTTCATCTCTGCTGTGGGTCAGTGACGTATAGTAGCTGCGGGCTAAAGAAACGTAGGAAATCTTCTTATTTAAAAAACTTTCAATCGACAGAAATCTAAATTACAATAGTTTAAATATCAGATATACGGTGACCTTTGTTTGGGCGATACATGTCTTGAAAGAAGGGAGTAGTACCGTGGATATTGCATGTTGGCAAATTGTCAACCCTGAAAATATTGTTTTTACAATGGCTTCATTTTTGAGCGCGCACACACCTCCCTCTCTCTCTTATATATATATATGTATATATGTACGAGACTACTTAAGATATAGTTTATATTATTAAAATTTGTGATGCCATTATTATAAAATGCTACGTTCGTAACTCAGGTGCCATATCAAATGAATATATCACAAATGTATCCGTGCAATTTCCAGTTGTAGTCTATTTCTTTAGAAAGACCCGGGTTTAATTGAGCAACTGCGCATATTTCTATTTAAACTTTTCTGCAATTACCGGCTTCAAACTGCATTTGCTCCGTGCATATAAAACCCCTTTTATTACTGAGTCAGGCAATTTCATAAGTTTAATAGCACTGCTAGCATTTTATGTCCGTAGAAAAAACCACTTCTGTGTCGCAGTGTTTTTTCAGACTTCTCACTTATCGAGTATTATACCTTGTCCAAATATTGTTTCAGAGATATTTGTAAGTACATGACATTGAATTAATCGCTTTTGAAATCTAATGTGCTGAGCATGTGACTTCTGTAAAGCTGATTCGCTTTTATGAATCCTGTTCCAGCGCATCCTTGGATTGGTAAAATCATGTCAAGAGAATATTTACTATTAAATGATGCTTAACATCTGGAAATGCTCCTTAGGTATACATTGATAACCTTCAGGTGCGAAAAATCTATCAGATCGAGATATACATTCTTGTAGTTGACGTTCAGTTCTTCTTTTATGGACAACCTTTGATACCTCTAAGTAGAAGTTTGAAACTCAAACCTACACACAGCTATAAATGGCCTTTACTATTACACTTCGGCCCATAATAGCGTACTACGATTTGGAACTCGTTCGCGGACAGGTGTTAGGGCATAGGAGAGTTGTTGACATTCTCTTAGAGTAAACAAGGTACTACTAGTAAGCAATGAAAGAACAAAATAAAAGCCTATAACATAAAATTTACTAGTCTTATATAAGTCACATTGATTACTCTTTTCAGACATCGGACACTTTAAACTTCGTGCTGTGTACTTGTCAGAATTTTGAAGGATTCAGTGAAATGCTTTTGCGTGATCCGATTTTACAGTTCCAGCCATAATAATAATAATTTTGTCGCTTTTTAACAAATAGAAATATTGCCTCTCTAATTTCTATAGGAAGCTTCGATGCTTAAATTCTAACATGGTGGTCTTAAGGAACTTTAACTTCCTGCACAAAATTTAATCAGAAAGAGTTTTTTGAAACTCTGTATTTCAAAAAGCTTGCGCGCTCTCAGTAAAATAGTGTGTTAAATGCGAACCCTCAGAAAAAAAGTAGCATGTTACATTCAACATCTTATAGGTGATAAAAGTTCACATCATGTACAAAAATACACACATGAGCGCACGGGATGGACCCGACGTAGACTTCTACACGAGTAACGAATATTAGGCATGAAGGAGTGTCATCAAGGAAACTTAGTGATTGTGCTTACTAGTAAATGAACAAGTGTAATTTAGTGTAGCTCGGGTTCACTTTTCCTATTTGAATCCTAGTCCCACAATTAAGGTTGTAGATGATTACGAAGAACTAACTTGGTATTAACCTCATGAATTTAATTGAAATTTAAACGTTTTGGCCAAAAACTCAGTCACTGTGGCCACAATATGGTAAAAGACGTTTTTGACACCACTGCGCTATGCAGAGCCGCTTCAAAGTAATGCGTGCCTTGCAGCTGGTTCTCTGCGTACCATGAGGGCTCGCCGCACAACGCGCGTTAACTTCCCAAACTATTCCACCAGAAGCCTATTGTGCTTTTCTTTGAATATGCATTCCTGCCTGTACCAAAAACTAATTCTACATAATCATTATTCATGTGTATTATATATTATGTAAATACAAATGCCTTCTGTTGGTTTAACGAGCTTACGGCTTAGCGAGACCCGGCACGTTTGCATCAAATTCTATACACGTTTTATATACTTCTTTTGTGCTTGTGTATATCTAAGACTTGAGTATGATGCTGAGAAATATTTTGGTACCGGCTTTTTTCACTTTTTTACCTTCTTCGCTACAGGGCTGGATGTGCGTGGTCTGTGTCGTCTTTTCTGTCGCATTTCTTTGAAAGTCAATGAGAGGAGGGAAACCGACGATGTCAAATCAGACGAATGGTAAGCATACTCTAGGCGGTTAATTCCGGCGATGGCGGGAAGATCCATTGCTCGCTAAGTCCCGTAAGCTCGGGCGTTATCTCGGTAAGAAGATTATACGCTAATAATAACAAATACTTGCGTGGGTTTTTTTTGTAAAGTTAGCAGAAACTTTTGACTGGCATTGTTTTACTCACAAAGTGGATGTTAATCAATGGGCTCCTTTTTTCAGTTGTTCGTAGCCGCGATATCGCTTACGGAGAAAAGTCATGCGATTACACTTCATTCAGGCGACGCTTCTTCTATCCGATGAGCAATAGTCTGAATGCAATTATTTAGGATTTTAAAAAGTTTTTAGGGTTTTTTGAATGTGTTAATGCCCTTTCTTGAAAGATTTTTGGGTTAAACGACGTTGGGCAAGTTCAATTTGTATCCCTAAGTCATAACGATGTAAACGGACATTGACGGATATCTAAGGATTCAATCCTAGGTAACTTTTTGAAGGACCCTAGTATAGAACTTATCAGGGGTTCTATTGAGCCTTGCCAGGCTTTGAACGGCTGCGAAAAAACTAGTAGCCAGGCACATGTGACATCTGTAAGTACGCAGCGTCATCCATTTAGAATGTGCTGATGAAAAACTGCTGAGATCGTTAGACAACAGTGCTAGCAATGGATATAGCAGCAAGAAGTAATTCCGTAGCAAGAACCAATGATAAATTCTCAAGTTTTTGTTTCTCCTCGGTGGCAATGCTGCGCAAATTCGACGAAAATTGGTGGCAATTTTAGGCGAGGATGTCCTGCCAAAACGTACAGTGAGATACTGATGTTATAGCATTCATGATTTTTGTGGCAAATTTTAATGTTGACGGTCATAAAAACGAAGATTGCGCTTCACATTGAAGTGCCGAACAAGTCAGATTAATTGCAAATGCTTTTGAATAATAGATAGCGCGGAGCCTGAGAAATCTGTCGGCCAGATTACAATCCATACAATACATGTGGCATAATGCTAGTCGAAAAACTGCAGATGATCTAAAAACGCGATGGGTTCACCAACTGACCTCATGCCAGATACAAACTCATATGGTATGTTTCAGTTCACTCTACAACACTATGACCAACAAAAATTTGGCTACAGCATACCGTCGCGATCGACGAGACAAGGATTAGTTTGTACCGCACGCCGAGAGAAACCAGGTTAGAAAATAGCCCCAATAAGGCGACAAACGATATTCAGTGGCATGACAAACAGATGCCGACCTAGCGTAATGACATTACTCGAAATGGACATCCAGAAAATTTGTTGTTGCGAGATATTAGACCGAAAGCAAGATACGGATGCCTTTGAAATATCGGCTTCTTGAGGAGGCTTATGGATCGTTGGGAAGGCAATCGAAAGCACACAGTATGGGTTCTAGTGACTATGTGAAACACCCATCGGGCTGCCTCAATAGTACAGTGGATTGAAAAAAACAAAATATAGTGATGGCTTGAACTTTCTTACTCTTCGTACTCAAGCCCGTTTTATTTTGGTTACGTTTATGCACTAACGAAGGTTACTGGTGGTGTACATTATGCAAATATCTATTCTCTGAAACAGCTATTGAAGACTAAATTATGATAGATAACACGAATGTTACATACATAGTCGCCTGGAAGCTCCTAGAACGCTAGTTTTGATACGCAAATAGTAAAGGAAAATACTTTTAAAACACACTAGAATATCGTTATTCTAACTCGTCGAGCCCAAAAGGTATAACTGTTTAAAGCCTGGAAACCTTAGTGATACACCCGAATATCATTAGAAGCTACGATGATTACTAACATTCTCCAGCCTTCAGCAGCCCTCACTCGTTGACGCAACGCAGAATGCAGACAAAGCTTGCGTTCTCACTCAAATCTTGATTTCGAACGCTGCAAGTGCGGAAGCAAAAAATGTTTACTCTCAGTGTCGTTATCAGATTCTTAACGGTTTTAATAACGGTTTTACGGTGTAGCTTTCAGTAGCATTTTTTGCTTGTTTAATTTCTAATTATATAACTTTTTTTTATTTATGTGTATACTTCCTCATGGATGCAAAAGGCTTTTTTTTTTTATCAAACGCCTTTTTATTAAAAAATTGAAAACGGTTATGCTGTTTTGGGCCGAGTTTGATCCACATAATAGCATGTGTCATCTAATACAGAATTCTCAAACGATGCAACAATCCCTTGTTTCCTTTGTGGTATTGAAAATTAGTCAATCACCTTTCAAAACGTGCAAGATTCGTGAACGAAAGGTCAACAGTCCCTAGAGGTTCACCGTCAAGCAAAACCATCCAGTTCGTCCGTTAGAACGAGCATTGAAATAAAAAGCCACCGCTTTAAAAATGAGTGAAGTCCCAGGGATTATAGCTTGTCACTGCATTTTCTAATTGTCTAGCCCGAGCTTTTGTAGCTCATTTGCGTAGTCTTTTCTTTCATTCCATCTCTTCATTGTCAATCTAAAAGCTTAGTTTTTTCCACTCTAGCTAAAAATAAAACTACATCAGCATCCTTCTCTTGCATGCCACGGCGGACTCATCACAGGTGCATCGCAGTGGCTGCGTAAGTGTGTGCGTGTATGTTTGTGTGCTGGTGGCATCTGGAAAGTGAAGAATTTACGGTCAACAAGAGGAGAGAGTAACAGCAAGATAAACCCGGCATACGCGACAACACTCAGCCGCAACGGAATCAATGTAGCAGTGGAGCAGCGATGCCTAAACCCAAATGAATGAGTTTCCCGCACCGTGTCGCTCTTAAGCATTTTAGCCATTAGCTCGAGACCATGCATATTTGCTATACTTAGCCCGATTCCCCTCAACCACACGTAGCGATGGTCGTCCTGATAAGGCTTCGGTTTGAACAAGAAAATTTTAGATTTATTGGTTCTTCCGTATAATTATATATATTACATATATATATTATAACTGATGACACTCTCCAGTGACAATTGCAGTATATATATTTTTCCTTTATTTCCTATTCACTATTTGCCGTACATAATAACTCTGCTGGCACAGTAATACAACACATATACCATTGATGCTATGTATATAACATATACCATTTACGCTAGTCTCCACTTCATTTTGCATTCCCGTTAGCTACTCTAAAATTAACATCCACCTGTCCATACAGAATGTCAACACTCAAGCATCAGCGTTTTTGCATCCAGTCTTTTTTTGTCATCTGTGCTTGCTTACGCTACCCCGAACTAGGGACACCCAATTACAATTTACCTTCATCCAGAATTAGCTAAAGTTCCCATTGTTATGTGTTTTACGCGATTCATCATCATCCATTGTTCTACCCGCTCTCTTCAACACACTATATAACAGTTCCATATACGGAGGCGCGTTGTACACACCTTGTACGCCTTGTTTAACCTTCTGGATAACGCTTTGGGATGCCGAGTTTATCGTGATTAACTACCTCCTATATTCTTGAACATTTAACTCTCTCACTTTGCCTTGTCTTGCATATCGCTCGGAAATTTTCCGTCCACTCATCCACTACATGCGGCCACCGTCACTACCATATCTTTCAACAGCTTTATTGTGTTTCCTTATGTTTTCTCATAAGACTAGACTCCCCACTTTTATCGTTAAGTTCCGAGAGTAGGCCTTACTTTCCTTTTATTTAGTCCATCCCAACTTATTTCGCTCCGCCCACTAACTGCTCTCTCTTTCATTCAGTTTTAGAACCAAATATAAATGCCATGGACCGCGGCGGATTTCGGCTTGACTCTCTGTCATTCGTTCAGCCGAATGGCTTTACCATTTTCAGGTCCTGACATGTCTGATCGTCGACGCAGCCGGATTTGAATGAGATGTAAGCTCTAATGATGTCCAAAATCCTTGACCTCATTCATTCGGTCGTTGACTCGATTGTTCCCCACATCAGGCCGATTGGCCGCCAGCTTGTCGACCATCGCCGCCGCCTTTGGCGTTACTGCTACCGGTACACTCCTACGCTCACCCGAAGGTGTGAGAAAGCTCATTCAGTTTAACTCGTCAAAGTTTTGTCGTGCAAATCTACCCAAGAAAGGTAAGTACGCTAATACCTGCAAGCCACACAGAAAGAAAAATGCAGCAGGGTATAAATCGCATTCACTATAGAATAACTCGCCAATTATGTTAAAGAATTTAGCTCTTCTTTTATTAACGAGATTGTGTTTATTATAATTATATTAATTACCATCTTTAATCAGGGATGTTATAAGACCAGATGGCGTAATGTAATGGTTGCTTTAGATGAAATTTATCGAAAAAAAATGCAACCTTACTATATGCTAGATCAACATCTTGTTTTACCGCTGATTAATTTAACAGGGAAACCAAAGAGAGTATGCAGCTCTGCATTCATATTTTGGCAGCATAATTGCTTAGCCACTACAATGTCATGATCCCGTTAGAGTATTTCAACTTGTTAGGCCGCAGAACGGCCCTAGTTAGTAATAGCATGTTTAGGCATGTATAGACTAGTATGGACGTAATGTCCTTGGTGGGTTGCGTCTAGCAGTTGTCAGTTAGAAGGTGCTCACGTTTGAGAGGTGACTGTGGCATTGAGAACATCTTCGTAAATATACTAGCGTAACCTACGCGCTGTTTGAGCCATTTACACGTCAACATTTATACTAGCTTGTCCGCGCTACACTGGCACGGCAGCAAGCAGTCGGCTGTGGGCATAATATAATCGCATCAGGTCAGATCCGACAACACAGGGCCGGAGCTATCAGAACCCTTGAATATCTGGCCGTCATCGGATGGCAACGTCCTCGATCCATGCCTATAAAGGGATTTTCAAGGGTAAGCGAAACAAGACGAGGCTACCGGTACATGTAGGGCCGGAAAAACGGCGGCAAGATAAAGGCGTCAAAAAGCAGAGTTAAACGTAAAGGGTAGATGAACGGAGAACAGTGTTTGCCCTTGGACGCCCATTTCAGATACCATAACTACTTTAGTTTCGTTCGTGGCGGACAATAGTAGACAGTAATTGAAGGATTGTTCAGCACAAAAATACCAACGAGGCCTCAGTAATTCTTCACCAAAAGCTTACTAATCTTATGTTGTAAATTCTTATAATTTTCTCCTCTGTCCTGTACTCTCGTCTTTTGATGATCTCCATGTAAATTTTAATGCATTAGCTCTTAAGTGCAGCATTTCCTCTGGCCTATTTGCCCGCAATAGCACCTGGCGCAACTTCTTCGGACTAAAATAATTCACTTAGGTATATTTGATAACTTCCGGCAGCCGAAGTTTTTGTCAACTGTTGCTTTGACCTTTTACGTTATGAGACGTATTTCTTAGCAATGAGAGCACCGTTCTTTTCTTTCGCTAAATACTTCTGCTTCACCTGTGGCATTGCCAAAATTAGCGTAGGATCGATACGCTGACGATATTCAAAACGTTGCTTCGTAAATGATCAGCTGTAACGTCGACGGAGTGAAACGAATTATGAGTTCGACGCGTATGAAAATGACGCTCTTGACTAACTGCTTTTAGCATTGCTACCATCGTGTCAATTATCTTTCCATGCTAGTATCTTACCTTCCAAAATGAAGTAAAGGGACCGTAGATAATTTTGTGGGCGTTCCCTGGGTCTGGTTAAGAGCAGTAGCGGCCAGAAAAGAGATTTAGGAAAGCGGTAGCATCTGAAAGTGGGTTATTGATCAGCATTATGGTGCGGAAATTTTTAGATAACTCCACTCAATCACTGTTAGCCAAGGACGATGCTCATCCGACGCCAGCGGCACAGGTGGCCGCGTCTCATAAAGTCTGACTCTCCTTTATCTGTTGCAGACGTAGCACTATTTTCGCCTCTCCAAACCCATCTTATCTATAGCTCTCGGTTTGGGTAAAAAAGCCTTATGTGCAAACGCAGATATAGACCTAATTTTATAACATAGTGATATACGGCTTAAATCACTTTGCCTATAGGCGCTACCGTTAACAGTGTACATTGTCCTTTGCAATTGACTAAAGGATCTCGCTTACACCTGCCTACGTCGGCACGAGCCAATTACGTTAAGAAACGATCACCAGGCCGTATGGGATTCCACGGCGCCACACACTTTAATACAAGCTGTAGCCCGGTTTCATTGTTTCTTAGCGACAATTTAGAGTATTGACTTCGAAAAAAAAATCTATTAAAAACTCTTAACAGTCGTCACAGCTAGAACAGTTTTAAATAGACAATCCGCTAGTACATGAAGCAATTGTTTTAATGGATCATGCTTAGCGTATCGAGGACCGCGAAAAAATGGTTGTTCATATAACTTCATTCTTTCTTGCGTAGTTATTAAGTCTGCCTAGTGATGCACCACGAGCACGCTGTTTATGCTCTTTCTATTTATAAATATAAGGAGTATAAGGACTAGCCATACATCGTGCACTCTATCAGAGAATACAGCTTGTGGAAGATGTCGTTCAGACTTTGTAAAAAAAAGGCGATCTTGCAATGAAACGAAGAAGAAGATAACAGTTGATAACGAGACGGAAACCTTTTATCTCTGCATGACGTTATAGAGAGCTCACTTTGTCGGCTCGATATAAAGCATGTATAAAAAGCAGGAATAAAGAACACATAGAATTATATTAGTCTATCCAGTTTTGTTCAACCTAGTAGCACAATTGTTCCACTGAAATAAACGATTTTCATTAAATCCGCTCAGATGTCGAACATAAATGGGGCAAGACAGTTATCTGTTGTAGTGAAACGCACAGGCTAACGCACAGCCTATGTGTTATAAAACATGTTTGTTATTAGTCATGACTTATACAGTCTTAGCAACGCCAATCGGTAGAATCACATAAATTCCTGCCGAGGCAAGTATCCAATGGAAATGACTGGAACGTTTCCCCAGGGATGCACGACCAGTCTAGCCGTCCGAGGAGTTCTGTTTCGCAGTTTCACAATCGTCGCATCTGTCAGAGTGCCGACAGGCTTCGAGACGTTGACCTTTATCTTACGGTTCCCTTGCACAGATCAACCACAAGTCGGACCTCGCCGGCGACATCCCTACATTATTCAACTAGCGCTGTTTAGGGCTATGCGGTGGGAATGGAGTAAGCAGTGGAATTGCGCGGCCAATTGACGAGCGAAACAGAGATGCTGCCGGTATGTCTGAAGGCCAGAGAAACTTCCACGTCCCAGCTGACACTTGATGACGAAAAATTGAGAGCGTCCATTTTTAACCATGAAAATTATTTATAAATGAAAGCTTCTCGAAGGCAGCTTGCTACTCCATAGTGACACTAAGCAGAACTTGGCTGTGTAAGTGGATCGTGTCATTATGGCATTGACTATACTCAACGGCGAAGGCGGTCAATCTCGCAAAATATATGACATTACGTAACCGACTTCACTTTAGGTATGATTTTTGCATTTTCATATTTTTCTTATTTTATTATATATTCTGTGCAGAGCTTCGAGTAAACGGAGCCTTCTGCAGGCTACAGATTGAAGCAAAACGTGTCAAAGCTAATTGTCTTTCCTTAGACTTAACGATTGCATATACACAGATATATATATGTATATAATTATATATACATATATATATATATATATATAT